>JAQIXA010000408.1:0-44799 GCA_034699045.1 Nanhermannia cf. coronata Gr-Ori-00579
TAAGCGAACATTCTCGTCAACTGGGCAGGGGTAAAGGCACAGTAGCGAATATACTCGTCAATTGAGCCCTACGTGTTTAACAAGTGTTTAATATTTCCTATTGATTTATATATCTATTTATATACAGATAGGTGTCTGTATCTAATAAGTTAGTATTTTACTATAACATTTCATAGTAAAATTTTTATGAGGATTGTAAAAAAATGTCTTTTAAAAGATTAAAAAGGTATAACTTACCGGGGCAAGGGGCTGAATTATTGTATTTCTGTAAGTACCGTTTGATGATCCATTTGCAGCACAATCACGTTTATTATTACCCCCATAACTTCTCGTAATTTTTCTTTCCATTTCCTCCCCGGGTCTCGACGAATACTGCCAAAAAAATTGAATAAAATTGCTTTCATTAGCTTTGAGTTGTCAAAAATGACTGTTTTAAATAGAATATTCCTTTAAACATGAATAGTACCTATATATTTGAAATTAATTACTTAGGTAGGTATACAAAAACACAAAATATTGCAACTTTGTATTCATATTTATTAGTACCCTACTAGTACTCGTATTTAAGTAAATACCGCTGCTACCGATATATAAGTACTCGTACGAATACAGTATATATCTGTAATATGTAACAACTTACAACTTACACTACCCAGTAAAATAATATATGTAAAACCAGTACCCCAAAAAAAATGATAAAAAAATAATTATCTTTCAACCGAAAATGGATTTAATTGGGACTTCTGGTTTTTATAATTCCAAAAAGCTTTTACTAAAGTTTTTGGAATATCAATGATAGGCAATAAGTATGTTAATAGGGAAAAAAGGAGTTTTTACCAAATTTATGTAAATTGGAAACATTCCTTTTATCAATTCAAAATTACTCTCAAGATTATAAATGAATAATGATCTTCCAATCATACTGATTTATTTCTTAAAAGTATGAAATCCCGTTGAAAACATCAGAATTAGACTTTTTGGGGTAAAATGATCACAATTATTATTATTGCTTTTTTATGAAAGATTTTACCTATACTAGGTATTAGCAGTATATCTAGATACTTTACAGTTAAGAATTCAACTTACACTAAAATATACCTAAAAATATTTATACAACAATGAAGTCTGCACCTGGACCTGATGGAGCAATTAGATATTTTTATAAATGAAAATTTAGAAGAAAAACGAACTCACCATTTCCTTGTTGATACTTTTGAATCTGTTGATTGATCTCTCAGAAGGCAAAGCTGGTGTGTTGAGCATATCATTCTCACAGATAAAGGTAAACATGGATCTTCCCAAAAGCCTGCTGGATTTGGGCTTATTTTCCCCCAGTCCGGGTATACATTGACCAAATTGACAATCATCGCCACCAATTTTAAAGGATTCTCCTCGCTCGGTCAGAATCTGAGATTTGGCTCTTTTCATATTTCCAATAACTTGTATTTAATCTCAGTACTTTACTTAACTGATATTATATTTGGAATTTTTTAATATTGATTTAAAAATTTGATGAGATTTCAATTTTTTTCTTATTTATTTATACTCTGTAGTGTAGGTATTTCGTGTAAGGTATTAAGTAAAGTTGTAAATGAACTTTGTTTTATGACAAAGTTCAAGTTCTTTTTCGTCACTCTTTGCAGTTGAAGGATATTAACTACTGCGAGAATCTTCTAAAAATGTACAAAGTTTTATATATATGTAGATTAAGAACAATAAAAATTCGTCTCACTATTAAGCACTAGGCTAAGCTTGGGTGCATTTAAAATACCATCATGAGTCTCGATTTTTCATTGTAGAAATTGTTGTTTAGAGTATTTTTACTTTGCTTCAATCAAAGTGTAGGAGTTGAGGAATTTTTACCAATTCGTTCATTTTAGGGTAGAAATTTAGAAATAAAAAGAAAAATTGGAAAAATAGAAGCAGGAAGATGAACCAAAATTTATAAAAAAAGTCTTTAAAAAGTTCAAGCTATACCCTACCTACTGACCATGATATGATGAATCATCATTAATGATATGATACTTATTGTTAGTTTTAAAAGTATTAAACTACCTTTATTATGCAACTTACCATTTATACTACCTGCTACTGCTCAAGTTTTTTTTTACTTTAATAAAAAGTATACAAAATAAGCAAAATACTATAAGTTTCACTGTATTACATAGGGTACTCATAAATTATGGATTGGTTTTTTCTTTGTCTTTTCATAACGACTTGAGTTTAACATTAAAGATTAAAATATTTTAGATTACAACAATATTATGTATTCAGAAACATACCTAATATATGTGTTAGGGTAGTATCTACATGTAGTACCTACAATCTACATTATACTTGAAAGTATCTAACTTGAAAATTTGGACCATGATTAGGAAATATCAAAGATTTTTTATACTTTTATTTATCTTTAACAGCAACTTAATAAATGTATGTAGCTAGATTTGCTACATTCCTACTCGTACCATATACCATAGATCGGTCCTAACTGTAAATACTATAAAAATTGTATTTAAGTTAAAAAATTAAAAAAACCTTAATACAGCCTAATTAATAAAGTATAGCAGAAGTACAATTATAATCGAAAAACTACAATGTTAGTTTATACAAGTAGAAATAACAATACAATTATTTTTTGTTTGTAGTAGGGTACTTTAACTTTAATACTAATAAATAACTAATAACTGTAGAATGTATACTAATTTTTATAAAAAAATAGGGCTGCTCCCAAATAATTTTTTGGCATTTACCTAAATAGTATAGTAATTGTATCCTATTGCCTATTTAGGTAGGGTATTGAATTTTGAGCTAAGTTAAAACTTGTTAGTGCTACATAAAATGCATGTTATGTATAAAAATTATTAAATTTTATAGTATTGCAGTAGGTATATTACCTACTACCTACATATAAGACTAAGGTACATACCCTACTTTTGTTATTTCTTTTATTAAATAATTTTACGTAACACTCGTAATATTCATTGGCCATTAGGCATTACCTTATAGCTACATATAAGAAATCTATTGATCTTTCATGTTTTTCTCAAACTTACACTTACAAGTAAATATAGTATGGAAATGCTAACTGTATGGAAAATATGGTTTTTCAAAGCTGAAAATAGACTAAACTCAACCTCTTTTTTGTCGTTTTATTATACCTAAGCCTAAACTTTTATTTGATTGAAAGAAAGCTTGGAAAAAGGGTTTTTTTTTGAAATTGCAGTCAGCACAGCATAATATAATCAGTAATCAGTACTACTGATTCAGTAGGCGCGTAGGTAGCAGTAGGTATAGGTAGGTAATTAATAAGTACCTAGTACCAAGTACCAGTACCTACCCTATGTATTTTTATCAAAAGAGGCCCAAAGTAAGCATTTTATAAAAAGCAGTAAAATCGCCTCTTGCCCCGCTTCGCGTAGAACTTCTACGAGCTACTACTAGACTCCTACATAGTACCATTTTTAAAATCTCTTGTAAAGAAAGAAAGAAATTTTTAAAAAATATAAACTTTTTGATTATGTTTACCTTTATTTACCTAATAAACCCTAATTATTTTTTTAATTATTTATGATGTAATATAAATAAATTACATTACCCATCCAGTGGCAAATCACGTGGATAAATTGGCCGACTGGCAAGGGTAAGAAACAGAAAGTTATACTAGTTCGAATTTTTGTTTTTAGAGCGGGGATAAGAGAATAATAATACGGTACTAAATGAGAATGAGAAATTGATTGATTGATTTTTTTTTAATTCTTCTTTTTTAAAGAAATGGGTAGGATTATTGAGCCAAGAGAGAACCACTATCAAAATAATTCAAGACAATATCGTGAACATGGTAGTTCAACTGATGGTGAAAGCAACCAAGGTGTTCGAGAAACTGGGATTATTGAAAAATTATTAGTAAGAATAATTATGATTTCTTACTAATACTAAAAGCACAATAATTTTAAAAATTACTTTTTTTCAGGGGAAATATGGCTTTATCGAGTGCAGTCAAAGAAAAACTCGGTAATAATATTTAAATCTATATGATTTTGTAAACTTAAAAACTTGGTATGCATTAATATAAATATAATTTTTTTATAGACTATTCTTTAACATGAGTGAGTATGAAGATTCAACGGGAATCTTGAAGCCAGGAGATCGGGTTGAATTTGGGATCAATTTCGATTTAACAACAGGAAAGCCAAAATCTGCAAAAGCTGTTACTAAATTTAGGCCTTCTAGTTCTACAGGAATTGTTTTTAATCAAAATCAAAATAGAATAGAAGGCTACATTTCCACCGCCTTGCATCATGAAAGTGGTATTTTTAGTGGTAGAGTAAGTAAAATATTCATATATACCCATATTTTTTTATAACAAATGATATAATCATTGAAATTTTTAAATATTTTCATCTATTAAGGTTTGCTATAAAAATAAGGCGGGTAAACGCTCATTTCTTCATTATGCTCAAAAAGATATTGAAGGTAATGCCGAGCTATTAAATGGAGATAAAGTGAATTTTATCATATCGGACGAATCAGGAAAGCAAAATGCTGGATGTATTCGGTAAGTTGGTGTTTTAAAAAATTTTCAATTCTTCAAAGTGATATTTTTTTTCGTTTAGGCTTATTCGGCAACCCGCAAGAAAAATTAATCAAGAGTCTTCTATGAAGTACAATAATCGTAATCTAGAAGATTCAGTCTCTAAGTCAAGATTTGAGAAGCCATCATACAGTAAAATGTTGGCTAAAAAGTCGACTAGTGAAAATAGAAAAAGGTCTCTTTCACGAGACGATAAATCTACAAATTATTCCACTAAAAGACATTCTATTAGTTCAGATGAGTATCGTAGAGATAATAGTAGTTCCAGTTCATACTATAGGGAACAGAAACACAATAAAAGTTTTGATTCAACTAATATACCCAAATCATATATAGAAGGTCGAAGAAGAGCCTCAAATTTTAATAAATATGTAAGTAATGGTTTTCATTCTGAATATCGAAAAAAGATTATTGAACCTCGAGAAAGATCATATTCTCGTGATGATAGACAAATAATTCAAAAATATTCATCAAGCAAATCTAAAGCAAAGCCTAATCATCACAATTACGATTCAAGTTCCAATCAACAGGGAAGAGTTGGACAAAAAGATAGACATAACAATGAAATCAAAAACTCGTCTAGAGATTATAGACTGAATGATGATAATTATAAAACACCAGCAAATTCTGATTCTGATGATTTAGAAGATCTTGTAATCCCTACTTCTAAAACTAAAATTTGGACTCGTTCAGCGCCTGCTGATTTATTCTACACACGCTCTCAAACCAGGTTAGGGAATGTCATATCACATCATATCGAAAATAAAATAAGGTAGGTACATATTCAAATATGATTTAATTTTTAATTATATTTTTTATAAAGTATTGAAATGAAGGCAACTGAGAGAACTAAAAAGTTGTGTGAAAAGTTTGACATAAATCTAGTGCAGAAATCGAGGCAAGCGAGGTTGGAAGCTGAAGAACTTGGACGTAACAAATTGATTGACTTGAAGGAACAAGAAAAACAAGAGAGAATATTAGCTAAGAAAGCGAAAAAAGAAATGTTAGAAAAAGAAAGAAAAAAGAAGAACAAAAAGAAATTACGTTGCACTCATAAGGAGAAATCTGCGACTAAAGATGAAGGGGATGATGAATTGTCAAGTGAAGATGAAGAAAGTAACATTACAGATAAAAATAACAAGAGCAACCAAGAAGTAAAAAATAAATGTAATGCAGCCTGTGACAGTAGCGATAGTTCGCCTTCTGAAAACACTTCAAGTTCTGACGATGACGATGAAGGAGCTTCAAGAAGTGATAATGCAAATCGTGAATTAGAACGTCGTAAAAAACATCCAACAAGACTACATGAAGAACTTTGGCACAATGAACCGGGTTTAAGTAAGTTTGCTTATTATAGTAGTGCGGTGGTATGTAGGTATATAATTTATAAATGGTAATAACTTACCTAATACCTAATAATAATAATTATTATATTATAATTTTCAGTGAATGATGGCCCTGTTTGTCGTTGCTCTGCGAAGGCTAGGAGATTCGGAATTAGACATGGATATTATTCGGGGGAGCCTTCAATAGCAAAATGTGACCAATTCTCAAATAATCCAGATAAATTGTTTCATTATAAAATTACTATTTCACCACCAAACAACTTTTTAGTCAATAAGCCAACGGTCATCGAGCATGACAAGCACGAATATATTTTTGAAGGTTTCTCAATATTTTCTCATTACCCATTAGATTTAAACTTACCTTCATGTAAAATGATTCGATTTAATATCAAATACGAAATATTCATTGAAGAAGAAAAGTTTCCAGAATCATTTTGTATCCAAGAACTTGATCTCTTTGAGACTTATTTATTTCACGAAGTGCTCGAATTAGTCGATATGAAGTCTAATTATGGAAATGAACATTGTCCTCAATTTCATCTCATGCCACGATTTGTAAGAGAACTTCCCAATAATGGAAAGGAAATTCTTTCAATGAATAAGGTAAATTAAAGGACATAATATATAAATATTCTATTTTAAGTTATAAAAAAATTATATTTTGTATATTTCAATTTTTAATAAGGTTCTGCTGTATTTGCTCAAAAATGACAAAGAATTGATAAAAGAGACTGAGTTAGTGACTCTATTGTCAGTTGAGCAAGTTGTTTGGCAAAAATTTGCTGATAAACACAAAGGAACGATCGTTACAAAATGTGGCATGAAACCTTCAACCATTCGAGTTGATCAAATAGATCGAGACGTCAGTGATTTTTCTAATGGTAATTAATTTAAAAATAAAAATATTTTCAAGATATTATATGGATTACCAATACCAATTACTGTTATTAATTAGCAATAATTTTTATTTTTTAGGAGAATCCAGTGGCGTACCTTACCCCTCTATCGTCCACTTTGGAATTCGTCCTCCGCAATTATCGTATGCCGGAAATGCTGATTACCAACGAGCTTGGAGACGCTATGTATTACAACAATCAAAATATTGAACTGATTATTTATTGTAATTTCATATCTATTTACAACTTCTTATAAATAATTACATAGGTAAAATATCGTCATTTACTCTCGAACATGCCCAAACCATCAGCTAGTGATAAGAAAAAGCTTTTGGAAAAAGAAGCAGCACTTCAAAAAATGAGGACTGATTCTGACATGAAAAGGGATGTCACAGTTGATATTAGCTGTGAAGGTTTTCGCACAACTGGCATTTGCTGTGACATAGTACAGGTTAGATTGTAAAAATTAAATATTCTTTATGCATATAGGTATATTGGTACCCCATTTTGTAGTTTTTATTTTATATTGTATATTCATTTTAACTAATTTATTAGCACGCCATGATGATACCAGTTTTAGTTGGTCACTTGAGATTTCATAGATCTCTTAATAGCCTTGAAAATGCAATCCAATATAAATTTAAGAACAGAAGTAATCTTCAGTTAGCCATGACACATCCTTCGTATAGAGAAAACTATGGAACAAACCCAGACCATGCCAGAAATACGCTAACTAATTGTGGAATAAGACAGCCTGAGTATGGCGACAGAAAAATTCACTCCCAATCTACAAGAAAAAGAGGAATAACCACATTGATAAACATTATGGCAAGGTTTGTTATTTGCTTAGTTATTTGCTTAGTTTATTATAATTGATTTATAAAAAAATCTATAATTTTGATATTTTCAATTTGTGCAGTGCAGTTTAAAAAGAGTTTTTATTATAAACTAAGTATTGTATTTTATTTTATTTTATTATAGGTTCGGAGCTGAAATGGAAATTGAGTCAGAAATAACTCATAATGAGAGACTGGAATTTCTTGGAGATGCTGTTGTTGAATTTGTTACATCAATTCATCTTTTTCATTTGTTTCCTGATTTGGAAGAAGGAGGCCTTGCCACTTATCGTGCAGCAATAGTCCAAAATCAGCATCTTGCCGTTTTGGCTCAAGAGTTTTTATTAGACCAATATATGCTTTATGCTCATGGGAGGTATAATATAAAAAAAATACTGCAAATTGATTATTTTATTAGAATATTCTTTTTAGTTGACAAGCTCATTAATTTAATATTTATTCTTTTTTTAAAGCGATCTTTGCCATGATTCTGAATTGAGACATGCAATGGCCAATTGCTTTGAAGCATTAATGGGAGCTCTATTTCTTGATGGTGGAATTGATGTAATAAATTTCAAATTCTACCTAATTTAACATTAATTATATGGAAAAATTAAAAAATATTTGTATATCCTCAGATTGCCGATAGAATTTTTGGTCAAGCATTTTTTGGGAAGAATGACTCACTTCGAGACATTTGGGAGAATTATCCTCTTCACCAACTTCAAGAGGAAGAAGTAAATGGTGATCGTCACTGGATTGATTCACACAACGTTTTGCAGAAATTGACCCAGTTTGAAGAATCTATCGGAGTTGAATTTACGCATATTCGGCTTTTAGCTAGAGCTTTTACTGACAGAAGCTTAGGATTTAACAATCTTTCAAAGTAAATGCACTTAAATATAATATTTTAATTTTGACAGAATAGTATTCCACTTGTAATGAAATAAAATAAATTTTAATTTGAACTATGATTTAAAATTTTTTCAGAGGCTCAAATCAACGGCTTGAATTTCTCGGTGATACAGTTCTGCAATTAATAACATCAGAATATCTATATAGGCATTTTCCTGATCATCATGAAGGTCATTTATCGGTATGTACTAATATTTATCTAAAAAATATTAATACGAAAGTATTTACATAATATTTTTTTTCAGCTCCTTAGAAGTTCCATGGTCAACAATCGGGCACAATCAATTGTTTGTAATGATTTAGGAATGACTCAGTATGCCATGAGATCAGATCCTAAATCTGATATGAAAACAAAAGATCGTGCTGATTTGCTTGAATCTTTTCTCGGTGCCTTGTATGTTGATCAAGGATTACTGCATTGTCTTGCATTTTGCACAGTTTGTTTCTTTCCCAGGTACTTTGAATATTATTTTATAATGAAAATAATAATAACGCAAACACATCTTTTAATTTATTAGGTTGAGCAAATCTATTATTAAGCAAGAGTGGAATGATCCAAAGTCTAAATTACAACAATGTTGTCTCACTCTAAGAACAATGGACGGCCGTGAGCCTGATATTCCTGAGTATAAGGTGATCCAATCACAAGGACCCACTAATACTCGTGTATATGTTGTAGCAGTGTACTTTAGAGGTAAAAGCAATATCTGTTGTTTATAAAAAAAAGTTTAAAGCTAGTTATTAATTATAAAATATTATTTGTATAGGAGAGAGATTGGCAGATGCAGAAGGTATAAAAAATTTATATTGATATTAAAATTAATAATATATAATACTTGATATACTTACCATTAAAATTTTATTCTATTCTCGTTCATATATAATTTGCAATATATGAATATATTTGAGTTTTATTTAAATTATTTTAGGTCACAGTATTCAGGAGGCTGAAATGAATGCTGCTCAAAAAGCTCTTGCACAATCATCGCATTTATTTCCACAACTTATTCACCAAAGAAGGGTCCTTAGCAAAACAATCAAAAAGGAACCTGCTCAAAAATAATTTTCTCCATTACTGTTAGTCTATAGTTGAGAAAAAATTATTACAAAATGATATCATTTTTTGCATTTATAGAATAAGTAATGCATAGGTTTACCAAAATTACTTTAATTAGGTACTTTAATTCCAAAATTATTTTGGAAGGCCGAGATCCGCCTTCCATTAATATTATAATTGTATTCAGATCTAATCTGAACTAAAATATAAATATATTATACTTTATTATGTTAATTTCACATTCAGGTAAATATTCACTTTTTGTTAACATGTTATTTATTACTGATATAATATCACTTATCTTATCGCCATTTATTTACTACTTAAAATTTATTATTTATATTATATTATTTATATAAAATAGATACTAGATATTTTATTACCTATATTACGTAAGAATGTTAATGTTTTATGGATATATTGGTGCAATACCAATTTAATTTAAGCTTTTAAAGATTTTTACCAATAATATTCATACTTTTAAATTAAAACACAGTAGCTACCTACCTATATTTATATATATACTAAACGTAATTTTTCTTGTTAGATGTATTATGAAAATTATTATTAAAATACAAAGTATTTTAATGAACATAAATGATTATTAAAATAAATTATGAATCAAAAAAGTTGACGTATTGGAAATTATTGCTAATGCTAATTAAATATTGTATGTACCTATTACAGACTTATTTTTTGTCTAACTTTACCTAGCTACCTCAAAACATTAAGAGATGACATTGAAGATGACGATGAGTTTAATTTAAACTAGCATAAATTTTGATAGATTCTTATCTGGTTTTTGTATAATTTAAAATTATTAAGGTTCCATAATACTTATATATATATAATGGTACTACCTAATATTTGTACTACTACACACTACACTACATGTAGGTACTAGGTAGAAATGTTCTAATTCTAATGGAGGTATTATTTTATAGATACACTATAGAGAAATAGCACACTTTATATGAATTATGAAATACACTACCCAAGTAGTCGTACGAATAGTGTAATAAACAGAGTAACTTAAAATTGAAAGAGAAAGTAGAGTGAAAGTTGAGAAAAAATACTAAAAACATAATTATTAATAACTCTTTTGAAGCACAAGCACTATCAATGAAGCACTTCAGTTATCAAGTATCAAGTATATTCTATAATGTTTTATAGTATAGGCCAGATCGGATTTTTAAACAAGTAAGATATGAAATCGATAGGAAATTTAATGGAGATCGAGATCATGAATCCATTTGATTCTGAGGTCAATAGTTATAGGTCAATGAACTGAGGAGAAAAATTTCAATAAAATGGAAAAGAAATTGTTCCAAATGACACAAAATGTTATTTACTGTTTTCGAGCACTAGTTATGCCTGGGAACCATAAATTTTAACAATTCAAGTCTTTTGGAGCAATTTGGCCTATTTCGATTTTTCCCCCATGGAAAATGCTTTCAGTTCTTTAACCCATAACTTTTAATCTTAAAATAGAATCAAAAGGTTTTGAGATTCTTGATCTCCATTAAATTTCCTATCGATTTCATTTCTTACTTGTTTAAAAATCCGATCTGGCCTACACTATACTAGGTATACTACAATAAGGTGCCTAAGCATTTTCTCCATCTACTTCTGGAAAACCCTGTATATATCCGTTAGAGTAGGTTTATTATTTATAAAAATTAGCGGATTGAGGCTATTTTTGAGTGATTTTTTTGAAGGATAGATAAGATACATACAAATAAATATCTACATGTTATCTTATAAGACTAATACTAATATGTGAATACCTAGTTGGCAAAACAGAGCAGTACAGAAATTAATTACTATGTAGGTATATAAAATAAATCTTTCTATTTGAATGTAACTTTTGACATGCCAATAATTGAGAGTGATAAACTAATACCCAATAATAACATAAGTCAAAAATGACTATCGCAAATACCGAGGACAGTACAGGGGAGGTTATATACTAGAATGCCAAGTTTACTTTGGATGAGAATGGATCTCAAACATCTTAAAGACATGTAGGTATTTAGGTGTATGTATAAGTCTGATATACTTTATATGCATGGTAGTATCACATAAGATAAGATAATACTGATTACTGAAGTGATTAAGAAAATGGGATGTATTTTTTATAACATTTTTATTTTTATTCATTATACTCGTATTACTCTAGGCAGGTGCAGGTACAATTTTAAATGCAATTTTGTTTGGCTAATTTATTAGGGGTAATGCGATACGAAATTCGGGTAAAAAGAAGAATAAATACCTAAGGTTCCAGCAGGCAGGATTATATTCCTAGGTAAGTAAGAGTAAGAAGTCAACCAACCGAAATTTCCAGTCTTCAACTCATTCTTTCATCAGCTCTCATTCTGTGCAGTGCTAAAACTACTATCATAGTAGTTTTTTGTTGTAAACCCATGGGGAAATTGGAACACTTTCGACTTTCAATCAAGTCAAGTATAATCTGAATTTCAGATTTTGAAATCTGAAAGTGTGTGTTAATCTACTAAAACCAATCGTACTACTGAACTCATATTACCTTTTAATTAAATGAGTATTAGTTTTGGTTTTGGTAGTTAACTTATTCTGCATAAATAACTACATATACATACAATAGATACTTGTCTGCTGTTTACGTATTCCTACTATAATTTTAAAGCAGTTAACGTTTGACCCTCTGACATGGATAAAAACATTTTATAATTTATTGCAAAAAAATTCCAATTATTCTAGTTAAACTCTAATAAATATTTACATTACATAAATATCAAGAACTCATTGCTTCATAAAACCATAATATAATGTTGTTTGTGTAGATTTGAATTTGTACAAAAAGAAGTAAAAAAAAAAATATGTCAGAGATCGGGCTGTAAGCTATTTATAGAGTCTTTGCCGACATTCTTCTTACTTAACCATCTATATAATATGTTTCTGTATTAGGATAGATAGATAGGATTAAATCTTGTATTTAACATCTTGTAATATCTACAATACAAATATATTATTGGTCTTTTTACAGCTTAACTAATACTAGTTATACTGATCTGGTATATTTGTTGATCTCTTAAACATGTTCTTATTCTTAGAGGACAGAAATTTTGAGATTTTGAGACAGTGTTTTAAAGAACTCGCAACCTTGAGCACTTAAGCTTGTTTAGCAAAATCTTTATCTTTATCTCATTTAGTTTAACACTTTAAAAACGTAGGTTCCTCCTACAGACACTATTCAAGTATATATAATTATTACCTACTAGTAGTTAAGAGTTAAGAGTGTCAAATAAACAATCTGTAAATATCCAATTAAATGCATTACTTACAGATTTACTGTATAAAGAAAAGATAAAAGGAATTTCTACAGATATTTTCATCCGAATTGGGAATTGAATAATTAATTTATCGGTGATCCTTTGAGGTTTGTGAATATAGGTGATATAGGTAGTGCTACAATACATAAAACTAGAACTAGATACATTCAGTTGTAGTAATATTTGTACATTGGTAATTGTAATATATTGTGTATGTTATAAAATAAATAAATAGATAATCAAGTTGTTTATAAACGATATTGCAGATAAAATGGAGGTCTGGAGACCACCAAAAAATACCCGAAAATTAATAATATTCTCCAGTTCCCCTGGAATGGTGTTAGTGGTGGTGGTCTTGGCATTTGTTGTATCAGGGGCTGAGGGCCTATGGTGTGATCGAACACCCCAAGGGGTCACAAATTCAAAAAGTCCTGGTGACTCGGGATTCAAAATTGTCATAAGTGGAGATCCGGACCGATACATTCCTGGAGCTGTTTACTCAGGTACCAAGACTACCCTATGACCCTATTGCATTGAATTGAAAATTTAAAATATTTATTTACCACTCTGCAATTTAATACATAATATAATATATCTAAGAAAAAGAATAGCATCAGTAGGTATCTACTTGATTATTCGTATTAGATTGAATTTTAAATTGTAGAAAGTTACAGAACCTTCTATACGCACTATCAATTTAATATACTCGTTTAAGTACAAGTAGCCCATTTTAACCAATTTTTAAAAAATTAATTTGAGTACAAACATGTAATTCTAACATGTGTATAGCATATATACCTAATAACTAATAGCATTAAAAGCCTTGTGAATTTTTGTGATCAGATATTCAAATCAAAGTCTAAATTTCTGAATAATTGAACTATCGAATAGATATTTGCTTCAAAAATCCAAAATAACCCTTAAGTCCATATATTCTGTATATATTCTGTAAGATTTTTCATTTCGAAATTGTGATAAATTCAAATTTTAGAATCGGATTTAAATTAGTAAATACATACGAGTAGTCCCACATACTATGTATAATGTATAGATATCTTACACACAGGCATACATTATTTAAGTATAATGACAGAATATGTATGTACCCTACCATTTGACAATAGCATTGTCGTAGGATTGTAGTAGTACTATGTATAATTCTACTTATATATCTATGCATAAAATGAAGTTATTTAATAAAAAGAAAAGGCCAAAGAGAGAAAAGTCTTAAACTACTTATGTACCTAAACAATACCTACTAGAGTACTATGTAGTACTAACTTAACTTAATTCTCTTTTGTTTTATTTAAATGTAAGTTTAAAGGCACATAAACATACAGTCTAGGCCAATGTATGTCTCTGACACACACAACTCCCATCCTATCAAATTTTCGAAGACTTTTGAAAAGTTTAAATAATTCAAATTAGAAATTTGCTCTTTCTTCCATTCCAATTCTATTAGTACCCTACAGTAGTAGGTACTACTGTACCTACTACTGATATCTGTAGGGTACATTGGTATAATGGTTAAAATGACTTTTCTCTTGTTAAGTATATTACTGGGAAAATTAGGCAGTTGATGTATTATTCTTCACTCAAGACTAATTCAAAGTATACATATAACATATACTTGAGCTTATATACTGTAAAGTACCATAATATATGTAATATGAGATATAGTACATAGTATGAAAAGTTTAGTAGAAGAATGGAAAAGTTTCTAAAATGGTAATTTTAACTAATAACAAAAGCATACGGTGTATTAAAAGTTAAAAGTCCAGGACCAAGATGACAAATAATCCTCCCTGCATTAGTGAAGCTGTTTTATTAAAAAGCCTCCGAAAACTTTAAGTCATAGTAAGTCATAATAGTATGTATGTAGTGTATACTATATATACTATATACGTAGCTGAAGGATAAATTCCAAGTCTAAAGCTTTATGTAAATAGTAGGGTACCTATATGCCTAGTTGTAAAATGACGGCGAATAATGTAAACAATGTCTTTTGAGCTTGGGTTACGTCGATTTACAGCTTACCCAATAAAACATGTCAAAAACCAAAGATAATTTATGAGAGACAAGGCAAGGGTAAATCTGAGGAATTATGCAAATCTCCCCCTGCCAAAAGTATCCTATAAAGTTACACATTTTCAATTTTGCAAACCTTAGTTCTGGAAAAATATTGTATGTACAACTAAAACCTTAAAAAAGCTTCAAAAGTTAGAATATTTTGCTATTTTAACTGAATTTAACCCTTCGATTTCGATTTCGATTGGAGATTTTGTAGGTAGCAGTAGTTGGTACTAGTAAGGCTGCCTTTTACTATACTTTAGGATTTAGGTGCTATTTTACCCTTTAGGGTACCCTACTTTATCCTACTTTATTTGTATTCTACGATTGGTTTTATTTGCATTTGGGCCTTGAGTTGAGTGAAGCAGGATTGAGGATGAAATAAATCAAATAGGTACTTTATTTATTAGCAGACATATGGGTATTTGGAGATAAAGCATTAGAGTTTGCTTAAGCATAAAATAATAATATCGTTTGAGTGAAAATAAAGTCAAGTCAAGTACGGTAAAGCACCCACATAACATTCCACAAGACCATAAGTATTACCTACCTAGCTACGATATTATTTGCCTGGTAATCTGTAAGAACTTGTACCTCATATGCTAGAATCAAATATTATTGGGTAGGTACGAGTAGTGTACTCATCTTCAGTTCTGAGACTTGAATTCGGATTTCACAGAAAAAGACCAAAAACCGACTAAATATCTGTATGGGTTCTATGTATGTCTGTACGAGTAGTACAGTAGGATACTATCTACTACTAGATAGTAAAGTAATATTTCTTTTGTGTGTTCATTTTTGGGATTCAAGTCAGCACCAAATCGCAATCATACGCTTCCTGCTCTTTTCATCATCAGCATGATCTGTTTGCTTGCTTTACTTGGATCTTTTTCATTTCCATCCGGAAAAATTTACTCATATACTGTACCTACAGTATAGTTCCATTTAGAATTGGAAATGTGACTTTACTTCTTGAAAATTTAGCTGTTTACAGATTGATCCCAAATTACTCTTTTTATTTGCTAATATATCGAATAACTAATACGGAATACGGAGTAAATTCAAAATTCAAAAGCTTTTTTTTGCATCACTGTAGTCTATAGGTTTATTAAATGTACCCGGATCTGGAATTCTTATACTTACTGCAGAATTATAGACTGTAGGTTGTAGACTTGAGAGAACTGTTTAATTTCTTCTACGAAGCACTTAACCATTCAACTATTCGGTACTCGTATAGTGGAATTAAGTGTATTATGTGGAAATTAATAGTTCTAATTAATACTTGTAGGCAAAAGTTAACTTTACTATAAACAATTGCTGCTCCAAAAAAATTCTGGGCCAAAAATAGAATGAGATTTTTTTGGTTTTTTTTATTTTATATTTTTTTTGCATGTACATGTAAACTATCAGCAGTATCCTATGTATATAGGCATGCACTTCAATCTTTCAACAAGAACCAACTTTAAAATACTTTTTATATAAGTATTTCACTCAAACTATAGATATAGGTAATGCAGTATATGTAATGTAATTTAAATTTAAGCCCTGTGGGCTTTATTAAAAGCCAAAAAGCTAAAGCTAAGGAAAAATAAAGATTAAGATTTAGATAAATATAATCCAATTCGTGGTGATTTTTTTTGATGGAATTTGGATAATGAAATTTTACGCTACTTACTTTACCCATATGAAATAATAATAATAAATATGTATACCTAATACCTATACCTATAGATAGGCATTTTATAAATCTCGACTTTGCAAACAATTCTAAGCCCAAATCTTGATGAAAAAAAGTATAAGCATGGTTTCTTTCCATCTTCATTTTAATCCAATTTATAATGGAATATTTTTTTTTACTAAAACATACAAAGTACAAGATTTTATATAGTGTACTACTGTAGGTACATTGTACATATGTACTCACTTATAGATATACATTTTGACATTGAAAATGATATGAAAACCTTGTGTCAATATTACTTAATGCGGCAATCTGACCGATAAATTTCGGTATATTCATCAAAAGGCCAGTTTTAGGTTCAGAATTTGAATAAATAGAGATTTTCGTATGCTTTGAATTCAGGATGAAATGAAACATTTGTTCTAAATCTATCTTAATACTGCACTACAGTATATTACATAGGTACTTACCTATAGTTATACATGTGTACGTATTTATTTAGGATTTATTTCAAGTAGGTAATCATAAAATATTGCCTGCACGATTTGTCCATAGGCTAGCTTGTAAGAATATTTTAATGGAAATACTAGTATGAATTTAAAAGGGGGAAAGTAAATTTTGCACATTAGAGTGAAAGCATTAAATTTATTCATCTATAGAATATGGACAATTAGGCGAATTGAATTAGAAATTACGATTTCAAATGGGTGCTAATTTAATAGTAGGCTCTCCTATAATATAAATATAAGTTTGTAAAAGGATTTGAAAAGTTAAAGTTGTCTATCCGCAAACTAACTTACTATACTAGTAGGTATCTAATAGTAGTCTTAAAGCTATTCCACAGTCAGATAAAGGAGTAATTAATTTGCAATTTACAGTTTCACATTGGCCTCTATTTCTGAATTCTCCTCGCAAAATCCGCGTATTTCACACAGTTTGGTGGAAATTGGGCGGTGGGCATAAATTTCCCTCTAAAAAGGCAAGGGGGTAAGCGTATGAAGTCAATCTTCATATCTATCTTTTTATCTACACACACACACTATTCTATTCTATCAAGTCTCATACTCATAAACAAGTAAAGGAACATTTAAAAAAAATAAATTATCATTAACAAAACAATACGTAATACTTTGCATTTATTACTACATAATATTATGTAGGTACCAATTTAACTTTATACAGAATAAAAGTATCTTACCTACTTACGAGTACCTAGTATTTGCTGTATATCATACCGTACTAGAATTTGTTTTAACTACCTATGTATAAGTGTTTATACTTAAGTACAGGTGTGTAGTAGTAGAGTGGTGTGTAATAGGTAGAAGCCAGAAGCTATACTCGTATTACTTTTACTATTAGATAATAATTTTCTTCAGGGTCAAATTGTTCAAGTTTTTAGTCAAAATATCAAATTATACGAGTAAACTAAAAATAATTGAAAATTTGAGTTTTGAACTTTATGCTCTTAAGATAACCTTTTCAAAGATTCTGTATACAGTTAGACTATTCAGAATTCAGACTATTCATACTATAAAATTCATAGAAATAGAAACTTTTGACTACTTTATTGAGTAAAATTTGAATGACTCGGATGTACATTTGCTTGTCTTGTGAGATAGAACAGATAGATAAGATGGGGTAAAGTTTGTATATAGTAAGTATTTGTAGATGATATTAAATAGATAGAAAAAGAGTCTTCTTGGTTTCGGTTTGGAGCATATGGTAATGGTGGTTTGGTTGGCGGGCGTCGAGATTGTCACTTGCAGAAATTGGAATCGGAGTGTAATCGAGTGGTTGGAACAATAAGTCTCTTTTTTTTTGGCCACAATCCACACATTTGTAGTACCTACTATAAGTACTTAATATACAGAAGATACTCTACATATACATGATACTACTACTACAGCTGCAGTACCTACTACAATATAATATAGGTCTAAATTGCTTTTCCCTACTTTTTTTCCAAAAAATGTTCCCTTTATCATTAAGTACTACATAGATACACAGTGAGTAAGTAAGTCAGTAGTACTATCTAGACAATCTTTCACAATCAGAGCATTTTACATATGTTATCCTGTATAAATATGTATGTATGTACAAGTAGTAGAAAGATTAGATGCTTCTAGATTAAAGATAATATGAACATGAACACCTCGTTTCTCTCTCTTTCTCTTTAACTCATTCATTTCTTTCTCAACTTTTTCTACAATTTATATACAGATTCAGATAGTAGGTACTATAAAGTACTTCCTAGTATTTGTAGCTATATTAATATGTCTAGGTATGTTCTCGTTGCAAGTCATTTTCCCCTTACTTAATTCTTTTCATCCTTTCCCCACTTTTTTTCTTTTATTATTCTTCCAGATTCCAGGATAAAAAAACAGATCTGAATCTGAAGTAAAAAAAATCCTGATCTAAATCTAAATCATATCTTCTGAGCATTGTAATACATATTTATAATATGCAAGTAAAAGTAGAGGAAAAAGTTATGTAAACTACTCGTGGAACAAAATGATTATGAGTTGCAAACAAATGTTTTTGAGACTCATTCTTTCCCCCACTCTTTCTTTCTTTCTTTCTTTAGCTGTTTTATTGTCCTACTTGTTTTTGTTTAATTTAATTTATACATACAACTCATGGTGTTGAAAGGTTAATTAATTTTTTTTCTTTGTACAATTTACCAGTGAGAATTCAAGGCTCTGGAGATATGTATGCGGATGAGAAATTTTCGGGCTTTCTCCTCCTCGCTGAGTCTTTAGATGGCACATCTCCTGATGTCTCAGGTGGTAACTTTCAATTGACTGAGGACTCACTTGCGAGGTTTTCAGAATTTTGTCCACATGCTGTTAAACAGGTAATTTATGACAACTTAATATAGAGTAAAATTTGACAAAGATTCCAAATTTTATGTTAAATTTTAGGCTTCAGAGCTTTCAAAAAGTGAGGTACAGGTTATGTGGAATGCACCCCAACCTGGAGCTGGATGTGTTACCTTTAAGTAAGTCTTATAGAATAAGATTATAATACATATAGGTAGTCAGTACTCGTATGTATACACTCGTATATGAAGGGAATTTTTTTAAATCCTAATTTTTTCAGGGCTACAGTGATCAAAAATAAAATTCAATGGTATATGGATGAGGGTGGATTGACGAAACAATTCTGCCCAGAAACCGAGGACGGTGTTGACCCGAATGAGGAAAATGAACCTTGTTGCGCTTGTGATGAAGCTAAATATGAGGTAAGACTTAATATTGTAATAAAATCTAATAAATAATACATATCTATACATTATCTATCGAAGTCCAGTATATAATTTGTCAAAATCCAAACATCTATCTATGGAAAATCTACCTATATTACCATTACGATTAAAATCAAAAATCAAATCATCATACATATATTACATATAATATTTTGAATTTTGTTTATTATTAGTTTAGCATTATAGTATCAAAATACATTATAGTTTAGCATTATAGTCATGAGCCCTTTATTTTATTATTGTTTTTAGCTATCGTTCGAAGGTCAATGGTCCGGGTTGACACATCCCAAAGACTACCCAGCAGACACATGGAGTGCTCATTTCTCTGACATAATCGGGGCTTCACATTCTCCCAATTTCCGATTCTGGGAAAATGGTGGAGTCGCTTCTGAGGGTATCCGTCATCTAGCTGAACAAGGCGACTCCAGAGATCTGGAGAGTGAGCTCAAAGACCAGGTTTAGTTGTCTCAAACAAACTTTCCTCAAACAAGTCCTATAAATGTCAAACAACCCCTAATACTTATCTGTATAACTTACTGGGAATCAGGGAAAAAAAGTATTTGATGTCCCTCAATAAATAAAAGATATTGGAATAGTTAAAAAAAATTTCAATACTTTTCCCTAATAAATGTTTTATATGCATTTTAAAACATTTTTATCCTCCAACTTTTCTCTACCATCGGTATATAACCTATTAATTTATATACTTGCAGAGCGGAAGTATCCGAACAATCATAAAGGCAAGGGGATTAAAACACCCGAATTTCTTTGGACATAAAACTTTTGCAGTTTTTCGCACTGATAAAGAACATAATCTTATCTCTCTCGTCTCCAAAATTGGTAAGCATTCAGCTATCCTAACTTAACGATAAATATACATAACCTACATATACATAGTTGTAGTATGTATGTACATACCAAGGTATGTACTGGGCACCACCCATAAATCATTTGATGACTTTTCTCCAAAACTTTCCCTATCTCTTCTGTGGAGAAACCACCAACTTTTCACTTTCTTCTACCCCATCCTCAACTTTTTCAATTCCACCAATACATACAGTTACGTAGAATACAGTCAGCCAGTGTAGTATCCATTTAAATATTTGTTCGTCTCATAAATAATGTTTTACTCACTCGTACTGATACTCTGAATTTGAAACTGAAACTATTTACTACAATATACCGTGTATATGTATTCTAATAGTACTGTATGTATGTATATTTAAGCTCCTAGCCCGGACTGGTTTGTCGGCGTCACCGGACTCAATTTATGTCTTCGGAATTGTTCTTGGGTTGAAATAAAGGAGATCAGCCTTTTTCCATGGGACTCGGGCACTGATAACGGGAATACTTACCTGGTAATAAAATACAAAACCCACTTACTACTCCTATTAACTATACACTGCTAAGACTCCTATGCAAGTGTACCTACCAGTCTAGTATTCTAACAACTTCTAAAAGTACCACAAAAAGTCTTATCTTTTTCGGTACTATTAGGTACTTGTGTGATAAAAGTTCCTTTTTCTCGCGAGATTTTATTCTATTTATTCTATTTTTGTATCACTGCTACTGCACTGTAAAAGAGTTGAAACCATTTCATTTACTTTCTTTACTTTTTTATTCTTATTTAAACCAATTTGTAGGCAGCTCGAGAGACTACAATTCCAAGGGGTAATATCCACCGCATAGTTTGGAATATTGACAAGAATTCTCCATTCTACGATCCAAATGGTAATATGAAACCATTTGCAAAACTTCGACTCCAAAAACTGAGATCTTATGAAAGGGCTTGTGATGGCCTGAGAGAAAGTGGACTTGGTCAAGCTGATGATGAAGACGACGAGGACGATGAAGTTGATGA
This sequence comes from Nanhermannia cf. coronata Gr-Ori-00579, assembly GCA_034699045.1. Lineage (NCBI taxonomy): Eukaryota > Metazoa > Arthropoda > Arachnida > Sarcoptiformes > Nanhermanniidae > Nanhermannia > Nanhermannia cf. coronata Gr-Ori-00579. Next base: position 21,830 of record JAQIXA010000408.1, read on the forward strand.
TCAAGACAGACGTATGTATTATACATATATATTACTAGACACTTTATACATTGAGATACATTTGATTGATTTATTGCTGGACCGAACTCAATTTAATTAAATATTTTTGTACCCGAATTTTTTAGCTGAATGCGCAGTTCGACCTTGGAGTCCCTGGTCAGGGTGTTCTGCAACTTGTGGGAAGGGTGTTCAGAAGAGATTCAGACAATATGTGTATGAATCCAAGGCTCGAGAACTTGGATGTAATCGAAGGCTTGTCAGCCAACAAAATTGCTATGCACCAGCCACTTGCAAGTATGTAAATTATTATATCTACCTAATACAATTTATTCATTCAGTAGCTTGGGAAAATCACAGGCTGGAACTGGAATGCATCTTAACTATTAAATATATACTGTACCATTAGATTTTTAAATTGCACCTCAACTTTTTTTTTTTAAAGACTTTTACCTAGTATGTATTTGAAAATTTCAAATTGAAATTACCCAATTCCTGGCATTATAACAGGGTATATACAGTATTCTTGTCTGTAGTTTATAGTTTATTCTATAATTTTATAGGATTAAAAAAATTATCTTTATGTTACCCCAAATTCAAGTAGGTACATCTCACTAGGTATGTACTAGTTTTATATCTATAGTAAAAACAATAGTAATAAGTTGTAAGATAGTATTTTCTTTCAAATCAAAATCTACTTTCTCCTAACTCCTGACTTATTGCATTAAGAAATACTCAAAATAAAGTAAAATTTTAATTTTGAGATTATGCTTTATAAAAATAGAGAGGGGTCATATGGTTCATCGTCACATAGGACAAATACACATGTAAATAAGTTTGGAGGCGGGGGTCGTGACACTTCTCCGAGATACAATCCTTATGACAGAAATTCTGGTAGTTCTTATGGGAATACTGATAGTCGAGGGTATGGAGGAGGTAGGGCAGATAGCCGAGAAATTTGTGCAGTAACTGACTGGTCTGCTTGGTCGACTTGCTCAGTCACCTGTGCTCAAGGTATTTAACTAATCTTAAGTAGTTTTTTAGTAAATGTTAAACTCTGTACAAATTTATTTACTCAAGGTGTCAGATTTAGAACTCGGAGGTTTCAAAATTCAGTTGCTGAAAGATACAATTGTGATGTCAAGCTTCGTGAAGCGGATGTTTGTTATGGACAATACCGAGATTGTAACGATATCTCATCAGGAAACGTAATAGTGTTTTAAAAATAAATATTCATACTGTAAATCATATATATTTTATTATTTATAGGTTGAACCTGGTTGTGAAACAACTCAATGGAGTGAATGGGGTGCTTGTTCAACGACATGTGGGAAAGGAATTCAGACAAGGACCAGAATGTACAAGGACAGTACGATCGACCATCGAAAGTGTAATTTGGAATTGATGCAAAGTCAAACTTGTGATGGAATCAAAACCGAATGTTCTACACCAGAAGATATGAAAGGTACAAAAGTACAATTACAGAATACTATTAGAGTTAATCCTATTTATAAGAATAAGACTTCTCAATTTCCGTGAAAAATATTAATCTTGTAGCTAGTCAATTGGGTATTATATTCCTTAACAAGGAAAAAATCCAAGAAAATAATATAAAAAATGGTTTTACAAAAACAATTTGTGAAACCTTATAATCATAATACATACTAAAACTAAAGATAAGATATAGGTAGGTAGTTTTTTTGCATAGACATCAGAATAGTAATAATTTGGTTATGTACCTACAGATATTTGTATGCTGACAAGAGAGCCAGGGAAATGTAGTGATCATTTCTCACGTTGGTATTTTAATTCGGTCACGTTGTCCTGTATGAAATTCATTTATACTGGCTGTAAAGGAAATAAAAACAATTTCCCCACAGAGGAAGACTGTGAAGAATCTTGTGGGATCTTTAAAGGTATACTACCTATACTATGACAATATTTCATCACTTTTCATCAATGGTTAAAAATTACGAAATTACCTCACTTCGTTTTTTTAAATAGAAATACAGATAGAACCCCAGCCACCTTCATCATACGGTGGGGTTAATCGACACCATCATGGACAAGGAAATAGCTACTATAATCAACATCATCAGAATCCAATGTCACCGTACAGTAATACCCGGGACAGACACCATGGACAGAGAGAACAATCTTCTAGAAATCGAGACGTGAGTTATGGACCATATGGCTCCTCGTCATATCCTCAGCAAACCTACAATCCTTCATCCTACAATGATGGACCTTCGATCGATTGCGTTGTGAGCGACTTCAGTTCATGGTCGCCCTGCAGTGTCACCTGCGGCCGAGGTCACAAATATAGGACAAGGTATATCAAGGTTTTCAATCAGAATGGTGGAGAACCTTGCCCCAGGCTCGAACAGAGGAGAAAATGTAAGGGAACACAGTGTCCTCCAAATCATCCTTATCGGTAAAATTGTAATAACAGAATATAAGATTTCTTATATTTAATATTGTGATTTTTGATTTTTTTAAAGGTTTCAACAAGATTTTTACGATTTCAGAGAATAAATTTTTCCAGCAAATTTCGTCACAATGTATTCCTTCTTTTTTCCCACAAGTACTTATAACTTATACATACTTATATTGTATAATATATATATATATTTAGACTAGAGAGCAAGATATTTTAATATACTCTGTAAAATACCCGCAATAAATATTAATAAATATACCAAAATGTTATTCTATACTAATGATACGAATATGTAGTTTTAAAATAAAAAAGATCATAGTTAATGAAAGTACTTACATACCTACTTTATACATACTTATATAATGTAATGTATGATATAAAAAATAGTAAGTAATAAAAAGAAAAGAACAAACTATTTATTTCAATTTCAGTAGTTTCAGTTTGCTTAAAAGATTAGTTTGCAATTAACAAATGCGTACTTATATTATGTATTATAATTAAGTAATTGTATGTACATTTTACATACAACATACTATTAGATTGTTATTTTTAGTAATTTCTTATCTAGTGTATAGAGACAAGATCACTCTACCTCTACCTATAGGCATAGATGGTATATTTATATTAAATTTTTGTAAATATCTTGTTATATTTCATTTTTAATTTATCTAAGTATTTTTGTCTCAAATGATTTACTTGCCTATTTATAAAAATCTCATTTACTTCTATTATATTAGGGTACTTATTCTTATTATCAGTATGTACTTTACATTTTTCATAATTAATTTATTTAAGCTATTTTCAATATAAAAATTTTATCTTATTGAATAAAAAATCACATTAAATATCGGTATATATTTATACAACTACTATTATTACTTGTATTTATTAGCACATATATGTATAAGTAGTGACTATATTTTAATGGGTGTATATGTATAAATACATGATTGCTTAAAAAAAGTATCAAATGACTAACGAGGATCATTGCATTTTAAAATTTTTTATATCTTTATCTTTTTTACAGGGAAAGTTAGATATGAGAGATACTTTTAAGCCTAATTTACTCGTAGATTTACATTATGTAGTTATACCTACTTAAGATTAGACATCATTAGCATGATGACATTTACGTACTCGTATTTCTTATTATACGGAGTATACTTTCTTCACACTTTACTGAAAAGATACATGGCGTAGGGTAGTATTACGTACTCGTATACAGATACATCCCAGTTTAAAAAACTAGGTTGTTTAATGTACATAATATATGAGTAGAGACTCTACTCAGTAGAGTACGCATTACATATATTATATGGTATCTACGATACTCTACGAAATTATGTATGTACTTTATAAGTTCATATGCAGAAAAATAGTAGAAAATAGGTAATTGCATTTTGCATGCATACTAGAATAATTCAGCTTTAAATCCATATTAAAATATCACACGCTTACGGAGTATCCTAAATACATTTAATTTAATTCAAATCTCATTCATTCATTCAAGACAAGGAAAATATAGGAGTAAGCTTCAGTAAAAACTTTAATAATAATAAAGAAAGTATCCTACTAGTATATACTCCTACATAATACATACTTACACATTTTTATGTAGGGTACATGTAGGTATGTATGTATATATTACTTAATATGTAGGTAGTAGTGATAGTGATAGGGTAAGTAAGAGTTAGTAGTAGTAGTACTGGGATAAATTAGAAAACTTTTTTCAATTTTATTACCTAAATTTTTTGAACAAATGTAATAAAAAAAGAATCGAGATCTCATAAAATACCATATTGCTATGTAATGCTTTTCAAATGGTCACTTGTACAAGTATATGATATATGTACTACATATAATAAGCCTTTTATGTACAAAAAGTTCTTACAGATTAAATACATGAACTGAACATGAAATCAGCTATGTATGTAATTTTTACATTTTACAATAAGTGAACCTATTTCATTCCTGTTGATATAACTCCAGACTCCAGGCCACTGTGTAAGTGCCTACTGCCTACTAGTGGCTAGTAGGGTACTTATAATATGTTTTGTTAGTATAAATTAAATAAATTGTGAAAAAAATATCGGCTGGTGGATATGTAGGGTACCATACCATACATACGAATTGAGTTTATAGTTCTTTGTTTGTATTTCTGCTAATTCGTTCCTTTAGGTATTATGTATTGTATAAGCTTTCAATTCTCCTGTATTTTTGATCATTTCTTTTTGATATCCATACTTACCGCATACGTACCGCCATTAAACATATATAGCATTTACCTACATTTATATTTTCATTTGGCTTGGGTACTTTTATTTTGTAGATATATAATAATCAGAACAGAACTTTTAAGTTTCAATCAAAGGTACAGGAAAAATGCTAATGTGCAAGGTAATTAATTACTACTAAATTATTACTTACATTGATCTGATCAATCATTGTCTTTTATTCTTTATTCTTTAATTGTGTTCTGAAAAACTTGCAGAATTGGCTTTAAGTCTACACTTTAAATTAAAATGATTATTTATACAAGCTTCATGTTCTTTCAAAATATTGTGAAATGTGAATGTGAAATGCAATATACTGATAATAAATAAAATTATCTTATTTATACACTGCATGTAGGTAGATATATTCATGCAAGTAAAAAATAAACTTTTTTGAAAAACTATTTTTAGCCGATATCATAAAAAAATATTTTGGGACATTTTAGTACCCTACTTACTTGTTACTGGACTACTGTCACTAGTCACTACTCACTACTCTACTCTCACTCTCACTGTCACTACTCTGTCACTACTGGGACTTTATGGGTGTATTGGTTTGGTATTAGGTACTTAAACTATTTGTAAAGTAATTTTAAATTTTTTTTTGATTAAATAAAATTAAAATAGTCCGTATATGTATGAAGGTAGTTAGGTAAAGTAGGTAGTAGCATAGAAGATCCTTAATCCTTACTTTATGTTAAAACTTTTAACTTAAAAGTTAAAAGTTAAAATTAACAAAAAAAGTATATTTTTACCCCAAGATTAAGGTCAAAATGATCCTGATGACGGTGTGTGACTATAATAAAGGTCTAGTGACTGCGCAATTCCGATTTGAAACACCTATCTGTCTGTCTGATGTGTCTGAAAAAGAAAAATCCTCCAGCTCTTCCAGCTCCTCAATTTTTTGTCAAATCCTTTTTTCTTCAATCAAAAAACCGCATGTAGTGGCAAATAATTATTTTTAATTGCTAATTTATACTTTAATTATTGATCAATTTCGCTGTTAATTAGCTAACAAGAGTCAAAAATTGCGATAGATTTGCAGCCTGCTGATTCCAGAGAGATGGCAAACAACCTTTTGGATGTATTGGAGAAGGAGCTGGGTGACTTTAGGTAACTAAAACCATCGCCATACTTTTAACTTTAATTTTATGTTTAATTTTAATTAGTAACAGTTTTATGACTTATGTTATCTGTGATACTGATGATTATCTTTTATTTATGTCCTATTTAGTCTCTTGGATGTCGGTGGTGACAATCTCGATGTTTATATTCAGAAGGTGACACTCTTGGAAGGTAAAAATTAAAAAATCATAATAATTTGTTAGGTACCTTTATATGTATTGCTATTTACTGTCAGCTTCTAAAAACCTGATTTTGGTCTCTGTTTTACAAGTAAAATTGCAAATTGTTCTATTTAGCATGAGTTTACTTTTAAGATTGGTGACCAAAATCAAGTTTTCTTACAACTGTCATGAGTTGACAGTTGCAATATTGATGCCTAAAAAAATTAGGATAATGAATAGTCATTATTAGAATTAGAGGTAGATATTATGGGTTTTTAGTTTTTAGGTAAGGTTCGTAATTCGTATTGTTGCGTAGGGCATGGCAGCAATGATGATCTATAGATATTAGAGGTGGGTTTGGGTGGGTTTTTGAGGAAACCCGAACCGTACCCGTCAGTAATGGGTTTTCAAAATTGAACCCGGGTTTGGGTTTTTAAATTTGTACCCGAACCCAACAAAATGGTTTATTTTAATATCAAACCCGAATTAAACCCATAAACCCATGGGTTTTACCCGGGTTTGAAAAATAATAAATATTTCCTATAAAAAAATTTTATAAATGATAATTTCAATAAATATATTTAAAATTTTTGTTTTCAGAGAACATACACTCTGAAAAATCAATCCTTGAAATTAATTTCAACGTTATACAAATAATATTAAAAGTTTTTAAAAAAAATTTCAGTGAAATAAGTGAAAAAATGCCCCAAAAGTCTTCTTAAACATACTTTTTCACAAAAAACTTTAATAGTTTCAACTAGTGTGAAAAACCCGGGTCGAACCCGGGTTTTCTAACCCAGTATGAGTTTCTAACCCAGTATTAAGTGGGTTAGAAATAAAAAACCCAGGTTGTGTTCGGGTTTTTAAATTTAAACCCAAAATAGAACTCAAAGCCTACGGGTTCAAAATTTTCAAACCCAATCCAAACCCAAACCCGGGTAAAAAACCCATGAACCCACCGACCTCTAATTCTAATAGATATAGATATATGATTAAGTTTAGTTGGTAACGGTATATAGTATTGGCATCTACTCTACAAAACAACACAATACAAAGATAGATTTTTTATTTTTTTCTTCTAGGCCTCATTTCTCAAGAAGGCTTCGAGAAGATTTTCTTGGATGATAACACAAAGTTTCGAAAATTGATGGAGTTTTTCTTAAAAGTAATCGAAAAGTTTTCTGACATTCGGCTTAGCAATTACCCTGTTGAACCAAATACTGATAATGAAGAAATTAGAACAGAATACCAAAAGGAAGTCATCATGATTAATGGTAATATAAAAATAATAATAACATTTATAAAAAATAATTCTTAATATTAATATGATAAATGATTTAGTGTACGCCTCCATCTCAAATATTTCGGGGACGTCAGCATTAAATACAAAACTCATTGAATATCCGAACTTTTTAAAAACTATGTTTAAAATCTGGTATGACAAAGAGTGTAGACATAATTTGAGCTATTCTTCACCAATTCTATCGAATCTGACTATCGATATGGAGAATGGAATAAAGATCTTAAAAAATTTTCCTGGCTTCTTGGATAAAATTATTGCATATTATGTCGAAATATTGCAATATGATTGTCGACCTCCCGAATTTATATTTTCCTTCTTTGGAAACATAGCCCAAGTGGATGAAGCGAGGAGGTAATGTAATTTGTGTAGATATTGCTAATCATTTACTATGTATTATTTACACACAAATTAATTTCAATAATTCTAAAATCTTTTCCAGAATTTTGATGAACAGGAACAATGAAAACTTTCAAGCCATTTTGAAATATAAACCTCATCATGGAGAACTTATAATCTCAGTCAAAGCAGCCCTCTCTAATTTAACAAAAAATTGCTGTTTCGATTCGGGTATAAAATTATTTACTAAACTCTTTCTGTTTACACTTAAAATTTAATTCCATATTTTACATTTTTAAAAAGATTACCATATTTGGCTTATGAGTGAAAAAGTCGACATCCTCTATCACATTTTGGAACCTTTAATTGGCCATGAGGACACTTACTCTGATGAAGAAATACTTCAATTGCCCAATAGTCTCCTTGCAAAGGTTTTTGACGCAAGAGATAAGAAAATTGAAAGAGAACAAGTTCCTGAAATTCGTCACACACTTTTGCAAGCACTTTACATGGTAAATATAATATACCTACTATAAAATAAAAGCTTATTAATCTCAATCTAAAACTTATTTATTATTAAAGTAATTTATATTTATAATTTGTATACAATTAAAAAAAATATTTTAACAATTTATTTACAGCTATGTTCCAAAAGAGAGTCCAGAGAATATATGCGGAAGCTAAATGTTTATTTTATTCTTCGTGAATATCATAAAGTAAGTAAATAACAAAATAAAATAAATTATTAATAATAGATATTAAAATTACAAAAAAAAATCTTATTTTAATAACCATAAATATAATAAGAGTACAGATGATGTACAAAGTATATACTAGCACATGAGTACATTACTTTATGCATAAATACTTACATACATATCACACATATCATACATACATGCACATAGCTAAATAATTGTTCAGGACATTTCTGCTTTTTTATTTTAATGGCCTATTTTAATAAGAAAATTATACTTTAAGCAAAATAATAAATTATTTTTTATATCTATAGTGGGAAACGAACGATGATATTCAGACCTTAACTGAAAGTATCGTCAATCTTTTGATTCAAACTGAAGAGGAAATTGATGCAGATAATTTACGGGAATTAAATTCTCTTCCAATCAAAGACGGTATTTCTACTAATAAGAGTCAACTTGATAATACATTACCAGCTTGAAATTTGAAGTCATCAATTCACCTGTGAGACAATTTTTTTATTTTATTTTATCTAATCGTAATTTGGTATTCGTCAGTTTAACTTAAATCATAAGATAGGTACTAAATATAAAAGGGACATACTTAGGACTTAGATACCTATATATTATATTTATATGTTTAGTATTAGTCATCCATCTTATCACAATTAAATAATATATAAATTGTCATTTTCATATTTTTTGAAATATAAAATTTCTTGTGATCATTCTATCAGTAACTATAAGTAATTTGCCTAATTTATTAATATGATTTGTGAAATTAGAAATAGATTTGGACATTATAAAAAATATTTATCAATCTATCTGTTATTAAAGAGTAAAACATTTTTTTATGTATGACTTGTAATTTTAACACCTACCTACTGAGAAAGCATGTAAGGATATTTCTACTTGGGATTAATTATTAGAACTAATTCTATAGGTATATTTTATTATAAATTAGTAAATTCATGCATACATACTTTTAAGTTAACATATTATATACCTAGATTATAGATTAGGTAGGGTACTTATATATATTATATTTAATTAGAATTCTGAATTACCATCATTGCAAACTATGAAATTGTCGAGTAAACTCGTGTTTGATAGTGCAGTGGCGATTGGTAGATAATGATTAATTTTTCATTTGACAAATAATATTCCATATTCATATAAATTAATACAGCTAAAAAGCAAGAGGAATTTTTTTTGACTCCTGATCTGATAATAATAATAATAAGTAGGTACCATTAATTAATAATTTTGCAAAGATAAGACTAATTTCTTTGTATAATACTTTGCTATTATTAGGGTAAATATCCAAGTGATGACTCGAAATCAACAGATTCTTCTGTATTAGTATTTTCTGGATCTATAATCTTTTTCCCTAATAAGCGTACGTCACCTCGACACTTTTTATCGACTCGAAGTTGACTAAACATTGCAGCTATTTCGGCGGTTTTCTTCATTGAAATCATTTTTTCTGGAACTATATCATCGTCATCATCATCAGAATTTTCACTTTCAGCATCCTCATCATTCTCAGACAAATTTCTCCAGCCTCGACTTATTGTGTCTTTACGATAATGAAAACCATTCGGCTCTTTATATATGACTTTTGCTGAAGGGTTAGATGCGCCTGTAAAAGAAGAAAAACGATCATTATTAAAATTTTACAAAATTTAGTAGTTAATCAATTAATCATAAGAAAAAATGTAGAAAAAATTGATTTCAATTTTTAAGTAAGTAGGTAATAAGAATAAGTAGAATATTTGTTATAAACCTGTTATCAAAAGAACTTTTTCTTTTTTCGAATTTTTACTATTTTCATCACTTGTATGTATTTCATCATCTTCACCACTATTCATTGCTCTCTTTTCTAAATCGGACTGCCTTCCATTACCCTATTTAAAAAAAGATTTTAATGTATAGATCATGTACAAGAATATTATGTGGAGTTCTAAAGTTTAATCCTGATTTTGTACGGATATCATTTTACGATTTATGATATTATTAATCATAATCATACAATCATACACAGGATTAGTGTGAATTAATTAATGAAATTAATGAGGTATTAAAATTATTGTGCATGAAATGAAAGAATACTATTAAGAACTATTATTAGCAGGGTACTATAAGGACAATATTAGGTAATAGTTAATATTAAGTCAAGTTTAAGAGGAAAAAATAAACTTTAGGTACACTAACCGATTGCATTTTAGATGAATGACTCGCAATTCTTTTGGCTGCAATTTCCGCAACCGCTTTACCAAGAAGAAGTCCGTTCTTTTGATGAGGTGATAAAAATGGTGTTTTGTCCACATTTTTCTCTTCCACGTGAATTTGTGCATTTGTTGTGGTCTGAAAAAGCGGTGAATTCCCTGAGGTTGGAGACTGGCTATACGAAAATCTCCCCTGGTTATATGATAAAACCTCAACTGTGGACTTGGCCGAGTTGGTTTTGACGGCCGAAGAGCATGAAGGAACTTGATCATCATCCTGGTTGAAAGGCTCAAAATCATATGAATTGGTGTCTGTGTCCGATGTCTCAGTGTCCAGATTTATGTTGTATATTTTTAGACCATTCGATTTTACTCGTTGAAGGCTGCAATAGCACTTTTCACTCTCCGCACAGCTTCTGACAAGATCAAAAAGTTAAATAACTCCATAGCCTAACATTATTAAGATTAGATCTTGAATTTTTCTTATCAGTTAATATCTCTTATTATACCCTACTAATAAGAAATTAAAAGGTAGATACCTAAATTTACTAATTATAAATAATCATATTAAATTTTACTAGGAAGGTACTTACTCAGTATCATATCCACATGTCTTCTTTTTAATCACGCTCTTTTCTGAAGTTGTTGCTGACGATTTAGGAACATGTTTTTGGGCAATATCAGATTGCTGTTTATGATCTTGATTTGGTAGAATATCTATTTCCTCAGAAGTTATGGGATCTTGATCTTGCTGTGATATTTGTAGCGTAGGAGATGGTGTTGGATTTATTGGTGAGGCTGCTATTGATGGCAAAGTTGTGACAAACTTGAGATTTTGCTTAGATGGTAATGAACAATAGCATTTTTCTGAACAATTTTCGCAAATACATCCACTGCAAAAAGAGTATAAGGAATCCTGTCCAATTGTATCAGCATTATCTCTTCCAGTACACTTGTTGATAATTCTTTTCTTTAAAATTGCCTTTGATTGAAATCTATTTTTTTCAGATTTGTCCTCATCAGTTAATTTATTTCGTGGTGGAGGTTGTGGAGGTGATCCAGAAACTTTATTATTGGTGCCACCAATTTTAGAAAATGACTTGAGTAATTGGTTCAAAAATTGAGAATCTTCATTTGAATCAGTTCTATTTGAAGATTTACTTGTAAATTTTGACTTGGGTTTCTGCTTCCTTCCACCACCATTTACATAGATCAGTTGATTTTGATGTTTTTTCATGGCCTGTTTGCTCTTTTGATATAGTTGATCTTGGGTTAAAGTGAGAGCAATTTTCAAGATCAATTCCTGATAGCCGGGTTTTAAATCATTCCTTTAGGGTTAAGCAAAAAATAATATAGGTATGTAATGTAAAAAAAAGTATGTTAGGGATTTATCAGTTGGTATAAAAAGGTAGGACTACTATTATACCATACCTATTGTACATGCTAGTCACTATAGTACTGTACACACTAGTATTTAAGGAAGTAATATATAGATGCAGATGCAATGCAATATACTATAGGATAGGTATTGTACTAGTTATAAGATAAGTAGTTATAAGATACTTACCAACTCATACCACCTGGGTTAATTATCCGATCTAGAACTTGGTCGATAGAATCGTTAATCGGTTCAGAAAAATCAGTACCACCGCCAGTAATAGCCAATTCTTCCTCAGTCAGTGGCACTGAAATTTTGACTCGCTTTTTCTTGTCATCTCTTTTTCCACCACCGCCACCACTCATAATCCCAGTTCCTTTTTTACTGATATAATTACTATGATGTTGTATGAATGGCTGTTGCTGTCTAGTTTGATAATGATAAAAATTATGGCTACTCTTAAAGGATTTTCTTCTTTGAGGGATTTTTTTCTTGGATGATGAGAACTTCAGAATTGAATCATCTGAATTATACCTTTTCTTATCACTACCATCACCACATCCTCCTAAAGCATAGTAACCTCCACCCTTTTTCTTACGTCTTGGTGGTCTTACCTATATAAGTATAAGGAATATATAAGTAATATTATAATAATAGGTACCCTATCTATATAAAAGTGAAAGTAAAAGTAAAAGTGGGCTTACTGGTATAATTGATTCAGAATCCGAGAATACCACTCGCAATTTTTCTCGATTTACCCTTGTCGTAGTTGACATGCATAGTATAGGTACTGGATGTTGTTGATGATCAGCATCGTCTGTATGGCTACACGATGAGGATGACAATTTGTCATTTGAAGCGGACGATATCGACCGATTATTTTGATTTGTTGGTGAAAGTCCGAGATGGGGGTTTGCAGGCGAGCTGCTACTATAACCGCTTATTTAATCAAAAAATATTTTTACTTGAAGGAAATCAAATGCAAAATGAAAGTTTTTTTTTACCTTTCTCCTTCCTTTTTTGAACTCCTCATTTTATCGACAAGGGACTGATACAAATTTGCAGCAATAACTATAGCATCTTCTGGACATTTAGTGGCGAAAGCATGGCACTCAAGGATATAAGATGCTTCTCTCATTACACATGCAAAAATTGGAGGATTCCGAAAATTCTTATTCCCTGTATTAATGCAAGAGAAATATACCTTGGCCAATTCACTGTCCATTTTGCCAAAAAGGCTTTTCTTGTCTTGACCCTCAGGATCTGATATAAGGGGCATGAATGCACACTCGGAGGTATTGCATCGAGCTACAAATTTTATAGCTGCCCATACAGCAATTGTTGTAAATGGATTCACAAGTCGTAGTTTCGATGATTCGAATTTCAATCCATCAGATGTGATAGCTAATTGACCTGTGGATATATTACGATTTTGTAAAAAATCCATATAGAGTACCCTTAAAGGTATTTGCAAATCATGAAGAGTGGTTGTACTCCCCTCGACTGGTATACTCCCCAGGTATTCCACAGGAAATCGTAAAACTCCAGTTGGTGATAAAAGTGCACATGGTTCATTTCTACCACTAGTACTATGCTTGATTTCTTGAGGTGATTTAGTTGAATAATTCCCATTTCTCCATATTTGGTCATTGCTAATGATTGCTTTAGTACTGTTGTTGATTGGGCATATCGGCTCATCCTTTGAGGATCTTGGTGAAATTGATATGGAGCCACTGAATGAACCACCAGACCCAGAACATGTTGGCTCTTCACAATTTATTTGAACACTACTTACATTTAAACCACCACCACTATGCATAGGCATACTTGCATTTCCTATCTCTACACCTAGTCCAACACTTTTACTTAGCGAATCTGTAACAATTGATGATGATGATTGGTTTATTTTTTTACTTTTGCGTTTGTGTTGTATCAATTTTTTTTCAATTTTTTGATAATTTTGATCAATATCTGAGTCAGAGTCGTCATCATCATCATGGGCAGAGGATGATAGAATATGATTATCTGCCTCTTCAAATGGTGCTGGATGAATGTGATTATGTTGTTGTAAATTTTTAGATTTAGATAAATGATTTCCTGACGATGATCCTGATGAAGCTGATGAGCCTGGTGATACTAATGAACTTGAGCTCATCATATTTGGGCTCAGATTGACACCGGTTCCATCAATTCTTATACAGAATCTCTCCAAATTGGGCTTAAAAGGGGTGAGACGAGAATGTCGTCCAAATAACGAGTCAATTCTTTGTTTATAAATAGCACTTCGCTCACTAATTGAGTTTTGAGATGCGAACGAGAAATTAGAATTGTAAGGTGAAGGAATACCTCCACTGCCACCAGTTTGGGATGACGATGACGATGTTGTTTCTTCTTGATGGTGATTTTGATGATCCTCAGAATTGAAATTGGTATTACTACTGGTACTTGTCTCATTTGGATTTGAAGTAGGAGGAGATGTTGGAGATTCAGCGACTACTGTGGAAGTGAATCGTTTCCCGTTCTCAGACTGAGTCTGTTGAAGAATGACGACCATCTGTAAACAGAAGTAAAATATATATTTCATTTCATTAAGTATTACCTATATACATAAGTAGTACCTACTACCTACGTAGGTACAACGTACATAGGCAAGGTACACTCTTATAATTATGGGTACATTTTTTTTTTTTTTTTTACTTTTTATTGTGATTGAAAGAAGTGCCTATATATTAGATAGATATCAAAAAATAACTATTAAGTAGTGTACTACTAAAATTAGGAAAGCCACCAAAAAAATACACAACAATAAGCTAGTGGACAAAATAATCCTCAACTCCAATGACCATTGAGGATAACAAATGAATGATGCTGGTGATTTTCTATTGACCAATTGGCATATTTGAATATTGAACAAAGAGGAAAGAATAAAAAAAGAAGCTTTTCATCCAAATATTTTTTGGGGTGAATTTGCCCCATTTTTATTATGCTATTAATAAATAGATAGGAATCTCTGTAGAACTAAAGATATATATGGTATTATACCTAGGTAGATAGATAGAATTCTTATTAGTTATGCATTTATCATTTATGTAGGTCGGATAAAATCTTAAATATACATTGTATTAGGTTAGTATACATATTGATAAATAAGTATATAAGTAGTTAACTCATTATACTTACGATTAGGATTAGTGTAAATGAGTAGTTAAATATTAAATATTAAAATGCATTTCTTTTCGTTTCTTTTTTCTTATTAATGATTAATGTGGGTGTATATACATAGGTACAGATGAAAGACAGGTATAATATTTTCTTGCTTGCTTGGTTCAGTTCATTTCTTTGGATTAACGGATTTATTTTTTTATAAAGTCTTATATTACTCAAGCATACATTTAGTACACTAGATGTGGAATTCCGAATTAGAATAATATGTAAATGTATGATATGCTTATGGTAGGTATGAGTATGAGTAGAGTAGTTAGTAGGTACTATATAAATAAGTTAATAGAAATAGGAAGTTGATCTCCAGCAAGCTATTTCATTTTATGGTGCAAGTGAAGTTATTTTACTTATTGTTTACAGCCATTTAAAAATACATTCAAATTTCAAATACAACAAATATATATATATATACATACGTATTAGAATAAGGAACATATGGTGTCAGAATTGCTAAGGCGTGAACAATCCCCTTAAAAAATCGCACGGATTTCTTCAAACCCAACTTAAATCTCAATCTCAAACATCTTTTGCATTTATTTACCCCATCACTATCTTTGTACTCATGTCTCCCTTGAAAATTATACAAAATTCCTGGTTATTCTCTCTTACAATACTTTATACTGCTACTTAATTAATTTCATCAACATTACGTTACGATAAACAATAATACCATCATATTCGTAGTATCTGCACAAACTTACAAATTAGTAAGTACCTATGTATTATTATTCATAAAACAGATTGTCTCTTTTTCTTGAGTCTTGTTAGAGTCATAACTTCAAACTCGGATATCCCTTTTTTTACAAACATTCATACATATTGTAATTTATAATAATATGTATGTATGCACTAATTATACGTGCTGTTAGTGGTAGCATGTATTTCAATTACAGTAGCACCCTACTATTTTGTTTGTTTTTATTCCGTGTGTGTGTGTAGTAGACAAACTTATTTTTAGGAATCAAGATCAAAATATTACAAACAATGATATATACCGATCATAGTATCTACATTACTGAAGTACAAATATCATATTTGCAATGTAATGTTAGTAGCACCTATATTTAGTATCAAATATCAAAAGATAACCATTTATTTAGCTAGTACTTAATACCCTACTGTTAGTATTAGTTGGTATAGTATTACCATAGTTTAACAATAATCAAGTTAGACAACTAACCACCATACCATGGTAAGAAAAATAGTTGTAAAATTTTGAATCTCAGCCCCAGCTACCCAAGTAAGACTGAGATATTAAGATATTCTTATTAATAAAGACTACCTTACCTATTAAATTAGAGTTCCTCAATTTTATTATCTAAATTCAAGCATAGCATAGCATAGATAAAACTATAAAAATTACGCCCACAAAGATGAATATATTAATACTGTACTACTGTATTAGTAGTACTACTGTATTTATATTTTTTATTCTTTTACTTTAAAAAACCATTTTTCTATAGGGTACCTATAATACAGTTCTGACCATTCGAATTCAAACACTTGATTATGGTTTTAATATCTTTATAAAATACTCGTAATAATAATAAATATATAAAAGCATAAAAGTACCAGAGTAATTAGTTTTGGTCGCATTTATCTTTTAAATAAAATTAAATAAACGGAGTTTTATATCGTGAAATTAATGAGATTATATTAAACTAACGAGTAAAATAATCTTTGTAAATGAATTTAAGAAAAGGCAAGTTTCTTAAAATAGACTTTAATGCCAAAATATTTGCATAAATTTAATTGCTTTTATTTTATTGCCCTATTGAAATGCACTACAGAATATTCTTTGATTATACATACCAATTATATGTACAAAGTACGTACACTTACCACCTACATATCTAGAAGAGTTTGACGCATTTATTTAAAACACGTCAATGAGGAACAAACCAAATCCAATTTGTAAAGTAGAATTACCAATATAAAAATAATAATTATTTTAAAATCGAATTCCTTGAAATGACGTTGTTTGATTTCTTTCTCTTTATTTCCGTTCCGACTCCGTTATTTTTTTAATAGGGCTGTTTCAAATCGGAGATTTTGGTGATAAATATTTTATGTTCTCTCAGTTTTATTTTTTAATGTAATTTACCGATAAATATTTCAAGTGTCAAATTGAAAAGAATGAATTGGAATTAAAATAACTAGGATGATTTTTAGAGTTAAGTAGTACCGGTACCTATATTAATAGTAGATGAGAGGAAAAGTGGTGGAAGCGAGTCGAAGCGTGGTGAATTGATGTGTGGAGGAAATAAACGCACACTAAAAATCATATTACTGAAATTATGATGATGATGATAGATTAAAAATATGAGAAAGAACAAAGGTTGTACTTTGCACATATCAAACTTGCACTCCTTTATATACTATAGCTTGTACAGATACTATATTCCAATTATTGTTGGTATTTTTTAATTTTTTGTAAATTCAAACTCAAGAGATTAGGAAGTTCGTATAGTTATAAAAAACTTTTTAGATATACCTATACCTACATCATAGTAAGTGGAGGTAGGCAAGCAAAGGTCAAGAGCTTTATCATGGAACTATGATTGCAATTTTTCATCATTAAAATTCACTATAATTTCTCATCTGAATCAGTTGGAAATTGACCGGAATTAAAAAGCATTTTTAGAAAAAAATCCCCAAATACATAGATATCTGTATAACTTCCGTATTTTTTCACATGCACATGCACATAGGTATTTATGAGCAGAGTGATGTTTTGAAGTTTGATAAATACGTATTAGAAATGATCAATCTCAAACAAATCTCTACTTACTCTAATAAGTGAACATACTCATCTATAGGTACAGTTATGCTAGGTGCCTATTTTAATTTTAAGTACCCTACCTACTCAATTGAAGTAGTAAAAATCTTATTCTTCAACAATCTCAAATGAGACAAACATTATTTATAATATTATGTAAGTACCTTATGCAAAGATGTACAAATTATCTAAATTATGGTCCTACATGTTACAAATTCCTCAATAAATTTTTCCAGGTTATAAATTTAAAGATATTTCAAGATAAAGATGTTTTAGTAATTTGCATTTGATATTTAGTTTGAATTTGAAAACCTGAAACCTGCGGAATTTAAATTTAAAAGAAAATTCCTTTAAATAGTAATTAAATATACCAATATACCTATACCTAGGCTACATTACAGACTACGTATAAGAGAATAGGAATAGGAATAGAGTGCTAATAAAAACGTAAGTAGGGTACAGATTCTACTTTATAAATCTGATGAATTTTCCAAATACAAATTAAGGTATAGGTAGGTATATTAGGTATATTATGTATATACGAGTAAAAGGATATAAGGTGTTTTATAAATTTTCTCAAAAATTTCCATTGTCAAGTCAAGACTATAGATTTTGGAAACCGATTTTCTTGCTTGAAGGCACTACTAGAATATACTACTGTACTGTATTGGTAATTCGTATTATACATAATATCATTCGTTATTAGACGATAATGAAATGAGACATACATACATTATACATATCCCTACATACATTTTAAAGCTTATATAATCCCTAAAAGTCTTGACCATTTTCTCAAAATTATCCGACTCTAATTTTGAAGTAACCCTTCAAGTTAAATCAATAGTTAATTAAATCAATTACTTAAAATCATTTTTGTAAACACTATTATTTATGTAACTACAAATGGTAAATGCTTAACTCTGTATGATATTCTCAAAATAGATACAAATACTGATTCATATAATTTTTTTTAAAGAGACTAGGAATGTGGATATGGAAATGAATTTGTATAATAAAAGTCTATTTTTACAAAATGTTAAGAAAAATTTCCAACCTTTTCAATCCAGAAATCCAACTCCAAAATAGGTTTATTCCTTAAACTGAGGATATGAGGATGGGTGAGTACTTAAGATTAGTGTATTATTTCAATAACTAGTGGTAATTAACATTTGATTGATTGATGGTTGTTTGGAAAGTATGCAAAAAATATAATAACAATTACAAATTCTAATTCTGACACGTCCACAACTCTACAGATTGAGGCTGCAACTGATCTTGAGAATCACTTTGGGGCAGCTGAAAAATTTTTGCTCAAAAATTCCCGAGTTACAATGCCGAGTTATTTCAGGCGGAATTACCGATATTGTTATTATTATTAAAAATATGATGTAGTATTATGCAAGTTGGCATAAGTAAGTGCTTACTAATAGTACTTGTTTCTATTATTTATTCACTAACACATTTCTCTGGTCACTTCTACTAAAGATAAGTATACTACTGACTGTAATATGTATGCACCTGCAACATATTTATAATAATAATAATAGAATAATATTTTAGATTTAAGTTAGACACCCAAAACGGATTGGGGAATATTGTGTGGTTATATTGTAGGGATATTTAATAAAACCTTTTTTTAAATTTTAACTACTTTAAAATTACAAGCACTTGAGTTTAAACACAAACTGAATAATTTTAATTTCTGAATGGACGACCAAAGCCAAAGAAAGATGGATTTTTTTTTCTGAGATCGTGGTTCCGGTTCCTTGCCTAGCTACCCCTCTTGAAAAAAAAAACTCCTCAAAGTACAATTGCGGCTTTAAAACTTTAATTTTGAACACGCGTACATATTTATAATTAAAGTTGAATCCCTTATTCATTTGTAGATATAAAGTATGTAAGAGATAATTGGTTGATTCCCCCGAGAAAAATTAAATTAAAATCTAAAAATCCATTGTAAAAAAACGATTCTCAACAATTACTGCTCGAATCTAAACCTATTCGATCCACAAACCTCAGATCAAATTTAAATACTAACTGTAATTGTAAAAACCCAGTATTTTAAAATAAATTAGTAATGTAATGAAAGATGTGTCTTTTTGTTTAATTACTTTTTTTTTACCTTACCCTTGCACTACTTGATTTGAATTTGAACTTGAATACTGTAAAATATCTGCAAGTGTTAAAAGTTAAAAGTCCTTACACTTACATAAGCATAGTACAAGTAGATAGTAGGTATACGGAGTGGTACAAAATATACAGAGTATATCATATTATATCGCTTTGCAATTAATTTAATTTAAGGAACCATTTAAAAGGAAGCTTAAATTACATTATATATAAGCATATATACTCCATAGTATATGTTCGTATTAGTACATAGATAGATACTAAGGATATTTTTTATGAGATGAGTACGCTCTACCAGTGTTTTTGTCTATTTGTGTATTTTTGCAAAGAAAGTTGATGAGAAATGCATTTTCTAGTAAACATTTCGTGCTTTAGCCCAAGAATAAGAGATTCTTGAACATTGTTTGTGAGTAAATGAAAAGAATTGAAAACCTAGAGTGTTTTTTTTTCAATTCAAGATAACTTTAGAACTTGGCATTTAAATTTTAAAGCTATATAGGTACATACATGTACCTACTAAATTAACGAGTAATGTTACTCATATCTTACCCACAAAAGATAAATTACTTATTTTCCCAATAAGTACTCCTGGTCTTATTTTAGTGTAAAAGTAACTCTTGACTTAAGTTTAAAATCAAAAGTATCTTGAAAATTTTGACATTTATTAATTAAAGCAAAGTATGAATTTCTCCTAATATTTTCTTTTTGGTAAATAAAGGTTGAATTTAAATTAGAAAACTTTTTGAAAAGAAAAAACGTTGCTTGGTCAAAAATAAGTTACATAAAGAGTCAACCTAGAGATCTTGTATCTGTATCTTATGCAATACTCCGTAGTACTTACCTACTACCTACCATAATACAGTATTTTATTTATATTGAATTAATTTCGTTTCCACTTCAGTAAATCTCTTCAAAAAAGTAGAATGTTTTATTTTCAAGTTGTTTTTCCAAAAAAGGAAATAAACTCAAGATTTCTGACATCTTTTGCATTCCAACATTAACATTACTTACTTAATAATATTGAAATTTGAGTAAAAAATAAATTATATTAAAAGTAAACTTGTATTAAAAAATGAATCTAAATACTATTACCTATGTAGGGATATGTATATAATATGTACTTTTAGCTATATTACTTACACAAATAAGAAAAAGTTAGCTTATAATTTGGAACAGAAATTCACAAAATCATCTAGACTAGTGACTAGACTATATCTTCAAATGACTAGTCTAGGTTTGATGAAAAGGTTGAAAAATTTTCATACTAATTCTTGCATAATATTCAATTCCTTTTGATCCGGTCAAAGAATACTCAACAAAAAATAACTGTTTTCTTACAAGCATTTGAAATTCAATCATTTTTATGCTTAATAATTCGATAATTTTATACCCTGTATCTGTTCTTGATAAATATTCAAATAATCTTTTTTGTACTGTATGCACATATATGACTAAAACCGATATATTTAAAATAATTTGATGTGCGTATCTGTAATATGTATATCAATCATTAGTACCCTACACATGGTAGTCGGTAGTAGTTAAAGTAGCCTTACTCGTACATTCTATGGCGGTGTATTTTCATAATTAAAATTCTGTAACTGAATATTTTCATATCCTTAATAAAAAAAAATTATGCAGTTTACCTTACATAACACTAATTTAGAATGTTAAATCTATTGCATACTCGTATTAGGAGATTTCAATTGAATTTAAACTATTTTTTCTTTGTATGTAGTATCGGTTTGAAATTGAGTGCATAATGGTAAAGTATCTTCTAAATATTTTTAATGTAAGTACCACACAATGATAAACTTATCGCTTGAGTGTTGAATTGAAATTATTCGTATTCATTCTCCGTGCATTTTATCTAAATATTTTGTATTCTGGTAGATTTTATTTAGAGTTTAATTAATTAAACGGACTAAATCCTATTTAGTAGTATTTAGTTAAAATTAAGTTATTATTTCATAGTATGTAGTGCAGGCACACACATACACAGTATCTAGCACCTACACGTTTCAGTACTTTAAAATTCAAGATATCAAAAGTTTTGATTCAAAACTACGGATCTAACTAGTGACTTTTATTGATTTTTGCAAATGATTAATTTTTTATAATAGGCATACCTACACTATATTTATGACTTAGGTAAATTCCAATTTCTAATCTTATTGGAATTTGTTTAACTTAAATGATGAATGGCGAACTACGAACAATAGGTAGTTACTTTCCTACTTGACACTAGTATGGTAGAAAATTCTTCAAAAAACTTTCGCTCTACATTTTCCAGGTTATATTCGTTTTTTAAATAAATATATGAGTACTCGTATATCTAATATATTAGTATACCTAGACCTATCGATACTAAATAATAGTAGAAACTTTGATCGAGAATTCCAACACATTCATAAAAACTAAAAACAAAAAATGTCTTAAGTAAATATTAAACTAATTTACTTTACCCTACTATTTATAATTTACTATATACATTATATAGGTACATGTACTCTAGGCACCTACTAATTTTGATAATAATTGCGTGAAAGTTGTAGATATTTAGAAACTATGTAGATATTTAGAAATATGGAAAATGTTTAAACTTTTGTAGGCAATTAATTTGCGTGTATAACTAACTAGCTTACTAATCCAGAGACGAGTTTATGCTTGAAAACTTGGACTATTGAAATATAGCTATTATATACATGTATAGCATAAACTTAATAACAATTAGTAATCATTACAAATTACTATCATCTGCCAATTAAACTAGCAGGTATTAATAATATGCTATTATGTAAGTTTAACTATGTACTGTCATCTTAAAAATAGCTAACTAGATAATTTATCCTTAGAATTAGAGTAAAATAAATCAATTATTAGGATAGTACTTCAAC
>JAQIXA010000409.1:0-44753 GCA_034699045.1 Nanhermannia cf. coronata Gr-Ori-00579
TGTTGAAATAAAATAATTGTGATCTTGAAGAACAATATTAAGAGGGATTTGACAATTTGATGGCGAAGGCGTTTTAATGTTAGTTGTGGTAGTAATGGTAGGACTCCTACTATTACCATCATGAGAATTAAATGGGACTGAAGTTGAATCTTGAATTGTAGCTGGAGAAGGAGAATTCTTTGATAAGATTAGTGTTTCTTTATCATTCCCATTTTTAACTGTATAATGACATGATGGTGTTGGATCTTGTACAACTATTTCAAGATTAAGGGGAGCTTGCTGTTGCTGAGCACATAATGTTGGCGGGACTGGTAATGGCAAAGGTGAAGAAGAATTTTGATCAGTCTCAGCCAACACATTTTCACTTGTACAAGGAGTATCGGTTGTACTGCTACATGATTGCTCAGGAGCTGGGAAGGAGGAACTTCTCGATTCATTTTCTTCATTTGGTATTGGGAAAAGGCATGTTGGTTTGATAATATTCTCTTGATTTTGAATAAAATGAATTGTACTTAAAGGCGAACATGATGAAGTTGTTGGTAATTCAGATAAACAATTTACTGGTAGGTCTGCCTTAGTTGTAGTGTCAATATCCGTACTTTCATCAGTATTAGGAGTATCAACCACGTTAGTATTTGTAACAATAGTGGTAATTGTAGAGTTTATTGGATCTGAATCTTGAAGTAATGTTGTTGTACTACTCACTATTTCGGGACTATTATTATTCACCCTTATAGGTAAAGGAGGACATTGAATCGATATTTTACTATTCATTTGTTCACTTAACTCATTTGAAGTTGTTAAACTTATGTCAATTACACTACTTTTATTTTTTTGATCCGATGAAACTGTAAAAAAGAAATGATAGATTGAGATTAAAAATTTTGTCTATTATTTTAATGACTATCTATTTACTTTTACGCATAAAGTTAATTATTCACAACATACCTTCTTGAACTGTTGCTGCAGCTGAATTAATTAAAAATGAAAATAGATTAATTTAGCATACCCAAATACCTGGCTAAATAACTTAATAACAATTATAAAACTTACACATCGCAGCGGTTCTGAAAATAAAAAAATAAAAATGATTCGAATTAAAACAATTGATTATTGTATAATCAATTGTATAATAAATTGATTATTGTATAGATAATCAATTTTAATACAAAAATTGAATGTAGAAAAACTTACACAACAGCTCCAAACTGTTTTAGCAATGTGTCCATTTCTTAACTTAAAATATCCTCTTTCTTCTAAATCAAACGATTTCCTTGAATCTATATTTACAATATAGATTAAGTGTCACCGCTTGAATCTAAATTTTTTCCTCGAGTACTTGTTGTCGGTCTTCTACATTTAAGAATTATGTCTGATCGCATTTCTTTCTCAATAGACATCCTAGAAATTCAAGATTCAAGTCAATCTATAAAATTAAAAAATATATGACTATTATAAAATATTAAAAATAAAACATTAGCATTCATTAAATGTGATTGTTATCGCATCATTTTAAACTAAACTAAACTATTTATGAATTATTTTAAAGCCCATTTTAACAAGAATCAAATCACTGACTAAATCAATATGAATGAAATACCTAGCCAATGCGATGTGATGTGAAATAATATGTATAATTTTGCATATCGTGCGTATACAATCACTACCTACTACCTAGCAAATTTAAATTTTAAGCCAATAAAGCAAATTTGAGGTAAAGAAATAAAACGACTATATGACTATTAATTATTTTTTAATTACCTATTTAAAATTTACCTAGGCATATAATTTTTTCATTCTTTTCTTTCTAGTTTTAAATAATACGAGTATAATTATGATCTTTGGCTTTGGTATTTGGTATCTTCTTACTATGTAGTACATAGCTAACAGATTAGTAAATAATTTCTACTAGAGTAAAATATAAAATAAAACATAGGTACATAACTCCTCAAAGATTTAAGAATAGGTCTTATAATTCCTTCTAAAAATAAAATACTACATTAGTTTCAGATATTATTAGACTTGGCTTTTCAACTCTCTAAAGAACTCTAAAGTTAATAATATATAAGCAGAAAATAACTACTATACTATATCCTAAGTATTCCTAATATTATACAAGACTTAAAACTTTTCTACAAACTACAAGTCAATGCAATTA
The DNA here is from genome assembly GCA_034699045.1 of Nanhermannia cf. coronata Gr-Ori-00579. Taxonomy (NCBI): domain Eukaryota; kingdom Metazoa; phylum Arthropoda; class Arachnida; order Sarcoptiformes; family Nanhermanniidae; genus Nanhermannia; species Nanhermannia cf. coronata Gr-Ori-00579. The sequence goes on from JAQIXA010000409.1 coordinate 2,159, forward strand.
AAGTCTTTTACCTTTATAAATATGTATAGAAATAGATAAGTGTTGTATCAGTGTAAGTATAAGTATAGTAGTAAAAATACTTTTAAATAAATAAAACCTATCTAATCATAGTTAGCATAGCATAAGAATTAGTTTGTTTAAGCTTATAGTTGATCATTGTGTATTGTGTTTGCATACATTTACATTGAATATAAAATACTCTAGACTCGAGTATGTACTACATAGTAGTAGATGTATTAAGTAAAGAACCTTTAAAATTGTCCATACTCCATACTCCATACTCATGTCCATAGGTTTAAACATTTCATTTTTAACGTGAAAGAAAATACACAATATAATATCTAGGATCCAACCTTTGTATAATGCTAATACAGATACAGTCAGTGTTTTTTCCTACATTTTAAACATCTTCTAAAGCAAGGTATAAAAAATAAATAGGCACATACAATTAGTAAAAATATATTGTTATATTATGGTACCTAGTACTTAGGATTAGTACATAGTATGTATTCAGTATAAGATCAAGAGCCGAGAGCAATTGGAATTTTCTACTGCATATCATTATTAAGGATGTAGATTCTAGATACACATCATGCAAGCATTACTATTGACTATTGCTCTAGCTCTAACTTTACCACTTTACCCTAACTTATTGTATTATGTATAAAATGTAATTATATATCAACTCTCTATTATAAGTTTGTATATCTCGTTCATACATCATTCATGGTATGATGAAAAAATATATATCAAAAATACAAAGTGTGTATTCTGTATTACCTAATATATATTTTTATAAATAAAAACCTAACTATATTTGTTAGATACCAACCCACAATTCCCTACAACATATATAACACAACACCTTTTTATCCTTATCCTACTTGTGCTCTTGCTCTCTCCTCTCGATTTCGTATAGTTTTTATGTTATGTACCCACATCCACATACATATACTATACATGGTACTTGGTAATATTACCAATCCATTTGTATAAAAATATGTACCTAACCTACCTATTCTATTCTACATCTACTACTACATACAATGTATTATGTGATCATCATAGGAGTTTCGAGTTGCAGCACAGCAGCAGTATCAAAGACCAGAAAATGGAAATGCGTATTAACAAGAGACGAAAGATAGGCATTTTAGTAGTATACCCTAGAAACTATGTAACTACTTATAAAAGTTATGTTAGGTACCTATGTATTAGAAGTTTTATAAGCTCTTAAAATCCTAATCCTCATCTACCAAAAGAAGCTGCAAACAATTCTACTAAATTAAAATAAAATAGATTCAAATCAAATCAAATAAATAAAGTGTTGTAGTAAATCTTTTTGGTCGATATTCAATAAATATTCTAGATTCGTTTGTAATTAGTTATTCTAAAAAATGATTGAATCAAAAGAACTTTCAGAGGATCTTAGACAAAACTGCACTACTAATAAAAAGTTTTCCCCCTAACGCCCACCATATTTAATTACTCATACAGACAGATTACCTACGGTATTGCTATTGCTACAATAAATTACAATACGATATTAAATAAGTACAAAATCTCTAATAAATTTTACAATTCTATTTTTGTTAATTAGCTTGTTTGTTGAATAAAAAATTATGTATCTTGTAAATGAGTACATACCTGAATAAAGATATTGATATTCTTCAACAATTGAAATTAAAATTGTACACTGAATCTGGAAAGTAAAAAAATGTTGTTTAGATTATTTTTATATTTACAAATAGTTAGGTTAGGTGCTATATTTATTATTAATTTCTATTTATGTATATTAATTTCTGGAATGGAATGAAAGAGAAAACAATACTTAAATAAAAATAAAAATACAGATTGTTTTTGATTTCTGTTCAAGAATTATTATGGTAAGCAAAGCAAACAAGAAATTACAAAACAATTGTTTGTAAAACAATCAAACCTTTTCTATTCCATTTTTTATGATATTAAAATTGAAAACAAAACTAATACCTACTTATCTTATGAATCCCTCTCTATGTAACTACCTACCTATCCATCCTGAAATTTAAATAAGATCCATATCCAATTGAAAATTGAAATTCTTAACTACTCAAAATTTGAGAATATTATTCAAAATATTCTCGTATTTCCTTTTCTTATTATATAATTTCACTTTTTAATAAACTACCATCCCCTTTCCAATCATTTAAAACGAATAGATTGTAAATTATAATTTCAATTATTGGCATAATAAAATAAAAAATAGTAATTAAATGATTAGCTTGACTTGGGCTTGAACTGGCATAAAAACTAAAATCTTTACCATTCATGCTGACAATTAAATGTTATGTTGTCTATCATAAAAATTAGTTAATTCAAAATAAATATAAATATAAGTGGTTCTTGTTACTGTTTATTACTAATCATAATCATAATGGTATCATAATTATTAACCCGAAATAAATAAGTGGCTATATACACTAGTCCAAGTCTAGGCCCTAGGTATAGGTAGTGTCTAGTTTTAGGTACCGACCTACCTACCAATTCCAATTACCAAATAACTTTTCTTAGAATTCTCAATTTTTATAAGTAAAAATAATTAACTTTTTCTTGGCTCGCTGGATTCATGATTCTCAAGCATTTCGATGAGGTGGCATTTATTCTGCTAAGTTTTTAATACCCATTAATTAAATCTTACAAATCTTTTAAGATCTAAAATCTAAAATAAACAGCAATTATAAAAATATAAAAACTGAATTCAAAATTGAAATGGAATGGAAAGGTGTTTTGGTGTATATTAAAATTAAAAAGTAAAACTTGACTTGAAATTGATTTGCTATTTGATAAGGATTTTTATTAAAGGTTTTTTTGGTACGACCAAATTCATGATCTGCTTGACTTTAACATTTAGCTATTTTCATTTAATCTGTGACATAATTTGCCCAATTAGACTAACTAGGCCCATGACCATGCCTGGTCCAAAAAACCTAACAAAATCAAAACTGCTCAAAATAATAAATTTTGATTAGGTCAAAAATCGCCTAGTTTTCACCTACACTCTCTACACATATTCCTAAACCTCAGGGACAAAATTATAATTATAACAATCAAACTTAAACCCATGTAATTAAATGCCTACATTAAAATATCTAAACAAATTAATAAAATCTAAAAAAATACTCAAAATGTCGACCATCATAAAATGGTCTCAAAAATGTCCAAAAATGGTTCAAAAGTACCTAATTTCACCTACACATGATGCCTAAACCCCATAAATATCAAAAAACCATTACAATGGTTGGTCATACATAAAGTGTCCCAACTTTAATAAAACGACCAAGTCTCAAAAAGTAAAAAAAACCTAAAATGCCCAAAATGTCGATTATTACGAAATAGTCTATAAAATCCATGTTTATGGGTCAAAAATCTCGTAGTTTTCACCTAAATCTCCTGTACATCAAGAGGACCATTAAATTGAGCTTAAATATGACCAATATTGACTAAGGGGTGGGTGACGATTGACGACCAAGTTGGCCAAGGAAGCCCAAAATACCAAGTAATAGAATTAGTCCTAAAAAATGGGGCTTTATATGGACAAAACTGACAATGGTATAGCGTAGGGTCAAATAGTCATTAGATTATAGTTAAGAATGGTGCTTACCTTCATTAGATTCCATCACAAGATGAATTTAGGAGATGAAGTCACTTGTTCACTTGAACTCACTTTTAATTTTTCGATTTTGTCGAATGCTTTAGAAATTTTTTACACTTTTTTAGAATTGGATATTTTATAAGAATTAAGTTGGGCAGAGGCCCACCAAAAGCGCTGCCTGACTGTTTACGGGCAGAAATTAAAGATTCTCCTATGATGGACAACTTGAGATAGAAAATTGTAGTTTTATTTAATTGAAATCATAAATTGTAATTGAGGTTATCTAATCTAATTATTATGTAATGCATTTCATAAAAGGTAGATCATGTATCTATTTAATTTAATTACACATTTAGCAGAGAGATATTCTAAAAAACATTTATTAATAGGTTTTTTTATTTTATAATTTTTAAATGGGGTTTTTATATTAGCTATTAGCTAAAACATGACACCAAATAAAAAGCTAATTCAAAAAAGCAAACAAAAAAAAGCAAATAAAAAGAATAAATTGGGTTTTTAATAAAAAAAACTTTTTTTTCCAAAAAACTGAAACAACTTTGATTCAGTCAAGAAATACCTAATTTTAGGTGATTTTTAAATATTATCTTAATTGGGTTATTGCATCCTTCAGAGAGTAATTTAGATTAGATTTTTTATATATAGAAAAGTAAGTAAAAATCTTTGTTTTCTTTTCTACTTTTTAAGTAGCCTTTTTATTTATGAATTTTTATTTTATTTTTATTTGACCTTTGACTTTGACATAATAATAATAATGGGACAAGTTTAATTGTCATTTTTTTATGCTGTAGATACAATGGAAGCTGTTGACACTATTCTCAGATATGGACTATTTCTTGGAGCAATATTTCAGGTTGGCATTTAATTAAGAATTAAGTTACGTCAGTCAGTCATTTACTTTTTTGTACAACAAATTGCATTGCAATTATAATTTACACACTAGACTTTAACTACCTAATTAGTTGGTAATTGTAATTACCATTACTATCTTGTTTAACTTATTTCTATTTTTTTTTAGTTAATTTGTATCGGAGCTGTCATCATAATGCCTGATAGTTGTAACAGTAGCACAAGCTATGAAACAACCTTCCAGGTACATTCTTAATTAAAAAAAATCAAGATTATAATTAAGTAAATAATAAGTAATAAGCATTAAAATTAGGTAGGTAATGATGGTCATTGCATTGTGTTCTTTCTGTCTAACTGTCTAGGTCTAGAATTATTGGACTCTAGAATCAAGAATAGAAATTGCTAGTCTAGTCTCTAATAAAATAGCACATGATCATGATTTTGATCTTGAATCTTGATCCATTTTTGAAGATCTTTACTCCTAAATATTATATAAGTAGGTAGTAGGTAGGTAGGGGTGGGAATATTTAGGGTAAGGTATTAGGTATTAGGTGTATTTATATTAGTAAGGACAGACAAGTCTAGTACTTTAATTTATTCCTATTTTTACTTTGTAAAATAGGTACCTAACCTAGGTATACTTTTATTTAGGTACCTAAGTTAATTTTATTACACAAGCACAAGACAAATGCTAAAATGAAAATATCAGAAATAGAATAGATTTTCATTTTTATAAATCCGGACTCGGATTGCTAATTGAATCTTAGATTTTACTAGGTAGTTTACTATAATTTTACATAAAACTATTACTTTACCTAATCATTTGTTTAAAACTACTTATTGATAATTTTGGTACTTATTTCTTTTATTAATCAATCTCAATGTTTGTAGGATTCAGAGCCAGAGCCAAGTGAAGACGAATTTTCTACGAGTGATGGTAGTTCACCTCAAATCTCGCCCAGTAGACACTATAGATTAAGAAGAGGTGGCGAAAGAAAAAAGAGAAGATAAATTAAAAAATTATAAATCTACCTATATTTTTCTCTTCTACTTCTATCTATGCAATGTATGATCTGCTGATCCAAATATTCTGTAAAATTCTTCCTGAATCCAGATGATTTTAAAATCAAGTGCAAAGTAAAATGAACAATTTAAGTGCTAACTATATTTTCTAGTTTAATACCGTTCATAGACGACATCAATAGAAGTAAGAGAGATGTTGATTTGATAATGGAATTCTGCAGTTAATATATGTAGGTATATGATTTCCGTGTAATAAGAATAAGGAATACGATAATTTTAAGTTTAACGAGTCAAGACTTCAATTTCAATTTACCAAAAAGCAGCGAAATCATGCAATTTATTAATTTTTCCTCTAGATCTCAATAATATGAAATGGAAATTAACTTAATTTTAACTCTTATTTTAAATGCCTCTGATTTTAAATGATATTTTAATGTTAGTATAATTGTATTGTGAAATGTGTTGTGATGTGAAAAGTATTTTTATGTGAGGTGACGTGTGAAAGCTTTTAATATTTAATGTTTAGGTTAGAAAATATGAAAATAATAAGAGATAGGTACTCTTTTTTATAAATTTTTACTTTTAAAAACAGACGAGTTAAGTTTATTATTTTATAGAAACATAATAGGTACACACAAAAATAAATTGTAAACTTTTACAAATGTACCCATTTTTGTAATACATTTTATAAGAAGTATAATATAAATTAAATTATGCTAATTTAATTTTGAAAAAAATTCTAATTACTTTTACAAAGTCTAAACAAAAAACAATTTTGAAATCACCTACAGCTATGTATCATTAAATATTCTACATGTTTCCGAATTAGTTTAGAAATAAGATTTAATGCCTTTATGCATAAATAATAAATATGCATAGGTATAATTGTAATTGTGAATAAGGAATTGTGTTAAAGTTCCTACAATGATCATTTAAACTATTTAATTAAATGTTAATACATATAAAGCTACTCAAATACTACTGTTTAATTTAATTGAATGAGATATATTATTTATACATTTTATACGTTACTACTACTAGCTTAATCCAATTGAAATTTTATCCATTTTTGGAATGTTAATAAAGGGCAAAAATTAATTTTATACTACCATTAATAAACATTAATACTCAATGACAAATAGACATTAAAATTAATCTAGAACACTTTTATAATATACCTAGATAGGTAGCCAGTGAGTATAATTTTCACTTTTCAATATTGATGAACTGAATTTCTGAAATTCAATTTCAAGCCATTTTAAGAATTGAATTTCTATTTCTATTGATTTTATACTATATATATTGATAATTGAATGGTTAATTGTTAATCTCTAATGAATAACAAAAAAGGAAATTTTTACTACTAACCTATATTAGACTTAGGTATGTTTACAATTTTTCACATACTATATTCAGTATTACTGAAAAAAACAGAAACTATAAGATTCAAAATCTATCATAAAGTAACAATTCAATTTTTATACTCTACTTCTACCTACTGTTTTAGTTACTACAAGTTATGTTATGTTATAAGATAAGGGGCGTTAATCGAGAATTTCATACATACATAAAATACTTTGTTAAGTCAGGGGAGAAAATTTACTTTTAAAATTATTTGAATGGTTTGGGTTTGACTGACAAATCAAATATATTTCTTTATAGAATCTGATTTTTTTAAATTCTCATCTTTTAAACGAAAAAAATAATTTAACAATTACAGAATCTGCTGCAAAATTAAAGGACTCGTTATGAATGTAAACATTAGTTTAGTTATTTTTATAATACATTCTGAAATTATGCTTGCCTTATTTTTTTGCATTATTTTCCTAAGCAATGACAATTGCTCTATGCTCTTATTAAACTATAAACTTCTCGTTGTCTCTTTATAATGCCTAAATAATTTTTACCTACTTATAAATAATAATAATAATAATACACGCATATTAACAAATAATAAACTTTTAAAAAAAGATATAAAAAACACTTGCTTAATAATAAGTTTAAAAAGATTACGGACTTTACTTACTGACCGAAACATAAAATTGAAGTTAATTTTCAATTCTCGATCTTGATTTGGTCACCTAAATGAATAATAACAATAAAATTTTATTATACAAAGTTACCTATATGTAGGTAGATAGATAGTATGGTAACGATAAGGTAATAATATACTTTACCTGAAAGATCACCTCCTTCTGGATTTGGACTAGAATTCAAATCAGTCAAAGTAGCTGTAGTTGAAGCAATTCCATTCTCTCCGGAATTTTCTACTTTACTATCAGCACTACTGGTTTTACTGGTTCCTGATTGTGATTTACTATAATTGCATAATTAAAAGAACATCTTATAAGTATACTATACTACATAAATTCTAAGAAGGCATGTATTAAATGTTTAATGTTTACCCAGTCTCTACTTTTGAAACTACTTTTGAGTCTCCTTTCCCTGAGTCTGTTTTATTGGAAGCTTCACTCTTTTTGTTTGACTTTTTCTATAAAAGGAAATAAATATATGGAAAGTTTTATACATTTAAGGTGAATTTTCATATTAAAATTTATAAAGTAAATTACTTGTTGTTTTTTCCCTGCCGGCTTTTTGTTATGATAATTATTTGGCCTCGAGATGTTCATTTGATCAAAAAGTGAATTCATCTGAATTAATTTGAGAAATATAGTTATAAGAAATAAAGTTAAAAATATCTAATAATATTTGAAAAATTCTTTTAAAATATTCATATACAAATTAATAATATTTATATATATACATGTGCATAATTGTTATTTCGAATTCCAAAGCCAGACCCATTATGTTGCATAGCTGCATAAGGTGAGTATCCTGAAAAATGTGGAAGGTCTCTATAATTAGCATTTGCTCCCCAAGACCCAACTATTTAAGGAAAGTGTTAATAATTTAAATTTGATTTAAATATTTTACTTTGTACCTATTTGACCAGCAACTTCCAAATGACCACCACGTGTATCACGAGATTGAACTTTTCTTGATCCAACAAAATTCAGTGGATTATTATTAAATCCAAATCCATTGTTTCTACTTGCATTCAGCATTTGATTATTATATGATGCAAATTGTTGTGTATTAATATTTTGTACAGGAAAACCACTAGCTCGGGCATTGCTAATTCCACGATTTCCCGCTCTTGAAATGAGATTACCATTGCCATTACTCATAATTGGATTTCCCAGAGAGGGATGGGAACACAGATCAAAAGGGTCAAGTCGACTATACTGCGAAGGTATTGGACGAATTGGTCTAGTTTCTTGTTGTTGAGCTAATAAACCTCCTAAAATAAATGAATAAATATAGGCAATCTTTTTAAAAAATTCTTTCTTATTAGATGTTTTACCATTTGAAAAAAGAAATGGACTTGGTGAAGGTGCAAATTGTGGCTTGATTCCATCAAGAATGGCCAAACGAAATGAATCAATTTTGCATACCAAATCCATCTTGAAGTTACATATTTCTGTCAATGTTTTCCCTAATATTTGTCTTTCCATAATGTAATTAAAAATCTTCCCATTAAAAAAATTCCAAGGGCAAAACAAATTGAATGGTAGAGGAGATCCTATACAAACAATGGACAAAATAAGCTTGATCATAAAATATATGTACCATATTTAAATTAAAATTCGATATGTATGTACCTGTAGCATCATTACTTAAGCTAAAAATAAAAATAAACGTCATTTTATAATTTAAGTTTGAAAATACATAGGTAGGTTACTTATTAATATTTTTTTCTAAAATTGTTAAAAAATTTCGATTTCCAAAATCCTATTAATTCAAGGTTTCGTTTTGTACAAAAGTTAATTTTTATACATTTTGACTTTGCTCTGCAATAAATCTGATTCATTTCTTACCTTGCCATCTCAACACCTTGCATAAACACATTTGCCAAGTGAACACCTCTCATAGTTAAATTTTTTAGTTCTATTTCTTGAGCCGTGGTTGGCTCAGTCAATTCTTGCATAAATCCTTGAGCTATAAATGCATCCATTTCATATTTTCTAATAAATTTTCCATGAGAAAGCATGTAGCGCAAAACTACGGCGAGTACTAACATATGTTGAGGAATAAAAGTCGTATCGAGGATAACATTTCTATCAGAATTCATTATACTTAGAAATGCACGAATTCTCTTTTGTTTACATTCATCTCCATCCCTTAAATTAAAATCAAAATTAAAATCAAATTAGACATTACTTCTCAATTACTTCTTAATATTATAATTTACCCAAGCCAGAGTCTTTCAACGGTCGGCACACCCCATCCTAGTTCAGCAGCTTGGACAAAAAGCGTCTTGTTAGATTTATCTTGAGCACAAAAATAAGTTTCTTTGACTTGAATAGTAGGAGTTTTTTCCTTGTTTTTTGTTGACAAGAAACGAAGATGATGGAGATTAAATAGAATTGCATAAACATTCGCTCTCAATGGTCTAAACAGATCATGAGATTTTGGCAAATCTATAAAATAGATAAACAAATTTTTAGTTTTCTGATACTTATACATACATCATACATGGCAAAGCACTAAAAATCAATTTACTATTTTAATGAAAAAGTTCCATCTGTTTTCTTTACCTTTATCGTAATAAGCCTCAATAATAACTGGAAGTTTAATTTCTCTCTAAAATAATAAAAGTTATGAAAATTCATAAAGATAAAGATGATAGGTACAGGGTACATATTGTACAGGGTGGGCCACCCTGTATAATTCAGGACTTACATATCGAAATATCTGGTAGATGTACGGACTCATAAAACCATTCTTATGTCGAGTAATTGTAATGTTTTCAATCTGATTATTTACTTTATAAGCCATTTTCTCTGTTGATGATGTTGAAGTACCTTCTTCTGCTTCAATATTTTCTTTTTTAGCTGTAGATGTAATTTCAGATGATGCAAGTCCATTGTTGGTTATGCTAACTTCAGCATTGGTTTCAGTAGTATTTTGATCGCCAGTTTGTTGCCGCTGTGTTTCGAGAGTATTTTCTTCTTTATTAGATTTTGTCCTATTTTCCTTTTTATCACATTTTTCTTTTTGCTTTTGTTGATTTCCTTTTGATTTAGATTTCTTTGAGTTTGATCGGGACGGATTTTTAATATTAATCTCCGAATAATATTTAATGCATGCAATCACTTTTTCTTGTAGTATTCTTGCTTTTTCTCGATCTTTTTCAAATTCATGTTTTGCAATAATTACTCCAACCTATATAATTAAATGTGTATCGTATCGTAAATCCGGTAGTATTATCTGATTACTTAACTAATATATTAATGCTATTATTATTATTATTATTATTATTATTATTATTATTATTATGATTTCAATCCTCTATTATATGTTTGAGTTTGAGCCTGAATAAAGTACAGCCATTTACTTACATGTTCAGGATCAATTGAATCCAAATCCCTAGTGAATTGTGCAATCTTATCTATCACAGATTTCTAAACAAAAGAATAATTATTAAACTTAAATAGTAAAATAGTGCTAATTTTTTTTTATTATACTTTAGAAGTAGCGTTTTGACTTTCAATATCAAGCGATGCAACGAATCCAGCAAGATCTGACTCCGATAATATATGATTTCCAAGAAGCGTTCTAAAATTTCAAAAATCAAATATAAATAATTACCTACTTACATTCATCATTACCTTATAAAATATTTCATTTAAATCTTTAAACATTAAACACTCAATTTGTGATATTATAAAAATATTCTTATTTAAAAAATTAAACTTACGCAAAAATTGGAAATCTTTCCATTGGTAGATTCCACATTTCATAGAGTTTCTTCAGCTTGACTTCATTTGTTTCAAGTGAGCCCTTGAAGGTCAATTTAATTCTATGAGCTGAAAAAAATCGTTCAGGATTCCACAATATAAACTCAGGATCATCGGACACTATTCCTATGAAGTGTTCTTTTTGTGATAATTTTATAATTTCCTTGTGATGGTCGTCTAAGGAGCACATCTATTTGTAAAATAATATTATGATTAATTTTATTAAAATAATTAATATAAATAAATATACCATTTTCCCATGAAGACTTCGCAAAGCTATCCTGAGCGCACTTTGTAAAAATGTAGGAGCGATCCACCAGCACTTAGGAGGAGGCTTATTTTTAGTTGAAATATGACGGTGAATTTCTTGCAAATTTTGATGAACAAGTTGTTGCTTCTTTAACCAATTTGTAGAAAGTCTTTCTGATTCAAAAGAGCCGTTAAAATAGAAAACGAGTTCAACATTACTCAAGTTGTTTCTAACAGACGTCAATAAATTTGCAAGATAGTGTTCCATCTGTTTCCACTGGCCACCACAGACCCAATCAGGATAAAAACCTAGTAAAATTCATCATTTTAAATTAAAAATTTTAAAAATTCTATTTTCAAACTAGGTATATATGTATATGATTCATAATATGTATAAATATTATGGTCTATCGATTTAATTTAGTTTTGAAAAAACCAGAGTTTGGCCAGAATTTTACATGTAAATACATGTAGAAAGAGGTCAAAATCTGAGTTTTTATAGCCAAATGTGTATTAAACATAATTGAGAGAATAAAATTTTAATCTCACCTCCATAAAGACGATCTAAGCAGCATTCTGCATCGATAATTAACTTGATTGGAGCAATATTATTTGGATTTTTAATATTTTTTAATCTTAAGAGATCAGCTTTTTCCAGTAATTCTGGGATTGATTCAATAATATATATTTGTATATCCTCAATAACCATCTTGATATCTTTAAAATATAAAATAAAATAAATATCTTTATTGCATATTAATATTAATTAATACGATTATTTTGCCTATTATCTTCAACTTCAATTTGTAAATTCAATTTCATATTGACTTTGACTTTACTAAGAGTAAGATAAGATTCAGCTTTGAAAAATCGTCCATATAACCCAAATATATATGTAAGTAAAACCGAGGTCAAAATCAGGTTTTTCAGAGCAGAAACTTAAATTATGTAATGAATATGAATTGACTAATTGTAAGCAAGAGTATACATTTAAAAAAAGAAAACTTACCTCTCGAGTCCTCGTACACCAAACCAAAGTAAAAAATCGAAATTGACCAACCAAATTAAAAACTCGCCCTGCAAACTGTAATCAACAAAAACAAGAAAGATATACCTATTTAGCTAGTAATCTTAAATTAGCAAACTAACTACAACAATAGCTTCGTTATCATTTTACTTACCCTGACCCTTTTATAAAATTATAGATTATAATCAAGCGGATGCTTTTTTGCACTTTGCTTTTGCCGACAACCAAAAATCCGAGACTCGACGAGACCCGGAGACTTGACAGGGAAATAAAGTGTCAGTATATGTAGAGCCTGGACCAGCACGAAATGACAATCGAATGAGTCAACAATCAACAACTAGCATTTGCACAACTTAACAATTTAAAGTAAATTAATAAAACACAATTAACTTAAATCTATCATTGATACCAACTTAATTTTTTGTCAAATAAAATTCTGATCATCTTTTATTGAGAATTTGAAAGTTGAAAGATGGCGATTTAGAAACTTTTTGGCCTCAAAATTTTATTTTCTTGAAATCTCATTATCCCCAAGAATACCTCGACTTCTTCTTCTTTTCTTGGTTAACTATTTTAGTATAGAAAAACCTGATTTTGACCTCAATGTTGTTATAAATTCATGTAAAATTGTAATCAGATTCAGATAGTCTGAATTGAACTAGTGAAGCTGAACTGAACTAGTGAATAAAAACAGAAAGATGCTTTTTGTTTTGAGATTTTTTTGATCTAGCATTTATATAAAATCTAACTATTACACTTATCTTTAGTAATTTAAAATTTAATTAGGTGTGCAGTATTTACACTACCTACAATCTGCAACTGTAATCTGTTTTAAAATTAGGTAGGTAGGTTAAATAGGTACCATACATAATTGAATTGAAGTGAAGATGATGATTTTACCAGGAAAATAATTCATTTGAGATATAGGTAAATTGACAATTGTATGTTATAAAGGAAATAGGATAGGTAATCTGTATGTAATCTACTACTAATTGCATGACATTAGGTCACCAGTCACCCACCAGACAGTCAGTGTTTTCTTAAAATAGAGTTTTCCTAAAAGTAAAAAATCGAAATTGACCAACCAAATTAAAAACTCGCCCTGCAAACTGTAATCAACAAAACCTAAAACCTATTTTTTTACAATTGGACTTGGACCTGTCCACATTTTAAATATTTGGAAACTAATTTAGGTACATTTACATTGTTTGTAATGTAAATGTAAATTAGTTTCCAAATATTTATGATGTAGATGATGGGTATGATGTAGAATAGAATGTAGGTAGGTAGGTAACTTTTTTCGATTCAAAATTTTTAAAATCTCCTATCACTTCTACTTAAAATCTTGGTTTAAATTAAACTCAATTTATGAAGTGGCATAACATACGAGTAGTAGAATTATAATCTTACTCTTACTGGAAGTTATACCTATACAAAATTGAAATTGAACTTGAAGCTTTTCATGTCCTATTTTAACTTTTGACACTATGTACATACTATATATAGTATACTAACTAAAGTAACTACCTATCCTTATACTTTTGCACTTATACACTGGTTGTACATTAACAACAAGAGTATTTTATAAGTATAGTATATTGTATTGTGATTGTGACATGACAAGGTAATCATTCTACTTTTATAGCCATTTTACAATAAATACCATACAAAAGACAAGCAGAGTATTTTCTCTTAGCAAACTCAAAGTTAATTAAATTAGCTTTGTTCGTGAAGTTTACAGACAGGCAGTCATTTGAGGAATAAGTAAGTAATTTATTAACCTAAAAATTTCAATTTTCATAAAATATGAGATTTCATAAAAAGCGATCTTATACTTATAAAATAGAGTATGAGTATGATACACAAGACAGTTTTACTATTTTAGGTATTTACACTTTTAAGTATAATTTCACAATCACTTGCTATTGGAGAATATAGTGTAGTTGTTAAACCTATTTAGGTAAAGTATAACTACATAACTGTCAAAGAACTTACTTTCTCCAAACATCATATACCTCGCTATAGACAATTTTACAAATCAGAATTACATTGATTGATCAATCTTTTTTCTATAAAAACAACCATGTAATAAATAATTTTATATTTAAAATATGTAATTATTGTAATAAGTAATAGGTAGGTAATAGGTATATGAATATGAATATGAATAAGTCATTTGTAGCAAAAAGGTGGACTGCTAACTGTGCTACTGTTCATTATACACCCCGAGTGATCCGCACGATTCCTGAAACCAAACTGATGGGTTTAAGGTATAATTTACTTAAAAATATTTTTATTTGGCCGGTCCATGTATATTCTGGTTGAGACTTGGGACACTTTTGCACCGGTACATAGTACATTATAAACCAGAACCGGTACATTATGGCAGGATTCGGTAAGTACCCATCTAACTATAAGTATATAAATTATGTACCAATAAAATAGGTCATTTGATTTTATCCCCTGGGGATACTACAAGCTACAAGACAATTATGTAATATAGTCTAAAAGTAGTACATAGGTAGTTAGTAGTAAGAACATATTTATATTTACTAAGGCAAATTCCAAATTCTAAAAAAGGGCAAAGACTGTTTCATTTTATTTTTATTGTTTTATTAAATACCTACATTTACTTTATTGTAGATCAGCAAATATACTTGGTTTGCTGGTCTGGTAAGTCATGTCTCATATTCAGTCTTAAGCTAGGCCTAAAGACAGTAGTATAACGAGACAGTAGTGACAGATAGTCTAGTGTAACTTCAGCTTCAGACACAGTACCCTATATTACCTTTGCATTGTATAGGGTACTGTTTATTTTCTACGAAATTTTTAAGCCTTAGAATCTAGTATTTTTTATTTTTTTAGAAAGTCGACAAGCAAATTTTTTAATTAATTATTGTTTTCAGATTCTGATATATGTATTATTATTATTATTATCTTGGTTTTATTCATTGAGCAGCATTTAAATGATTTTACAAATTATCAAAATTCCCTAAATACATTAGGCCTTACATTTTGATAATTATGGTTAAATACTTAAAAAAGTTAATTAAAATTGAACAATTTTAGTGAGAAAAATTAAGATTGTGATTAAATAGGTAGTACAAAAGATACCAGACACCAGATTCATAAGTTACTAATTCTGAAAATATCATGCTATGGCTATGTATAATATAGCATGTATCAGTATAATAGGTACCTATGTATACATATTTTATTAAAATAGGTAATTAAAATTTAAATCAGCTAATTTTTTCCAAATTAAGTCACAAACAAATAGAAAAATTTACAAAAACCAATCTTATGCTAAAGTTAGTAAATACAAGGTATGTATAAACTTTAAACTATGTATATAGTCAGACAATCCTCAAATTTTATATTCAAAAAGTTGACTAAATTGAAAACAGATACATATTATTAGTGACTGTAACGGTGATAACTTTTATAAAAAAAGAACAATAATGGTCGAAACTTAAAGGGAATTTTAACCTTTTTATAAATAAAATATAAAGTAAATGTCAAGAAATAAATGGGACTTAACTTTTGAGCTTGATAAAATACATTACATTCTACTTTGTATGTAGGTACTAAACTTTTTCTCTAAATATAAATTCTAAAAAGATACTTGGCATATCTAGGGCTTATACAAATTCCAAATTTTGAAGGAAGTTAAAGGTGGTGGTGAAATGTATCTGTATCTGTTTGGCCGGCTCAATTCTCTTGAGCTTTCTTTTGAAGAAAAAACTTAAAAGAAATGAGAAATCTTCCGGCTTTCTCCACATGCACCCATATATACCTTTCCTACATTTGTACTCTACTATCCGTAGTAATAGTAATAAGGGAATTACTTTACAAAATAATAGGATCAAAAAAGGGGGCACTCTGATTCCTCCAGAGTCAAAGGGAATTCCTTTAAAGTTTAAAGTTCTTCACCAATAAGGTTTTCTCGGCCAAAGTCGAAACCATTCGGATATACTTTATACTGTATCTACTATTATGACTATGCCTACTAGTACTTTTACTGGAGTAAAATGAGCTTAAAAAATCAATATTTTGAACATTATATTGCAAAAATGGATATATATAGTAAGTACTTACTGATGCTATGATGCTAAGTACGCTGTGTAGAGTCAAGTCATGTCAAGTCAAATACTAATATAATGCAATAAGCTTAGTCATACTCCTGTCATATCAAATGATATGAAAATTCTCATATACTTATGTAGTAAGTACGCTTTTTCGTACAAGTACCTTGCCTAGTTACAGTATAAAGCAGAATTCACTGGAGAAATTCGATTCATGCATGTGTGTATTGTGTGGGCGTTCTTGTTACAGTAGTTCGGTTCTACCCGGTATTTTGTCGGAACATCATGGAAAATAGTCCGGACGGATCGGATGATCGATTCGGCCGAATCACCTAGGAAACTATGAATGACGTTGAGAAAGCCCCTTTCCCTACCTCTCTACTTATACAGTAGGACTTATGGAGAAAGTCCCTTTTTTCAAAAAAAGATCCTGGAGACTTCTGAAGGTTTTTAAGGAGGGATTCAAAGGCATTAGGTACTGATATTTTCTATTGAAACCCCCCTTTACCTAGTACCTACTATAAAGTATGTATGTAGTGCAGATTTGAAGGAAAATTGCAATTACTACTTACTACTACTGTAGTATGTAGGTACTATCCTAACTATCTGTACATTTGTATTTGTAAGCAGTTATATCTAGATTTTTTATATAGTTTTTACCCGCTCCTTCTGATGGTTATTTGCTTGTGTACCTATACTAGTAATAAAATTCTGCAGGCCCTGCATAATAATATACCCTGGTACTAGTGTAATAAGTAGTAAGTCGAGAAATATCAGTAGTACATGGTGAAACACCCAGAAAAACTTCGTCATATAAAAAGTAGGTAGTTGAATCGGTGAATTTCTCAAGCATAAGATTGAATTTACTTTTTTTTGTCAGTCAGTCAATTCCTTGACGTAAACACATTGTTCAACGGGAAAGTAAAGTAAAGGGACAAGATCCGGAAGTTGTGATTTAAACCTATCACTTATTCTTATTAGATTTAAAGTCTTTGACTGTCAATTAATTTTAATAAATTGATCTAGATCTACTACCAATAGTATCTAAAGAACATTGACAAGTTAAGCTTACACTAGTTAAAGAAACTTTGGTGTTTTTTTTTTGTTTGTGTTTCTGCTGTGCTTTACAATAATACAACTTTATAGAGGGGTGCTTAAATTAAAGTTTGAAATACCTAGCTTTTTAAATTCTTTTATTTTAGTGAGATGACTTAATCCCTATAAACTTGTTTAGGATAAGGTAAGAATAATATTTTTATATTTTGAGTTTTCTAAAGTATTTAAATTTAAATAACCTAAGCTAAAAAAGTTTAGATAATCAGACTTGACTTTTATTTGGGCAACTTAGAAATTAAATAGATATGAAAAGTCTGGAAATGAGAAGAATCGAATTATGAATAATTGATAAATTGTACAAATTGCAAAAGCAAAACTTTCGGTTTCTTTGAAGCTTTTTTTTATCTGAATGTAAGGGTACCTATACTATACTTGTAAAGTAGGTACGTATGTAGTAAATACCAGAAGGTAATTTAAAAATATAATTATCTTAAAAGCTTTTTTGTAGGAGTAATGTGATTGGATGAAATAAATTATATACCTAATACAAATAGGTTTACAGATACCTAGGTACTTTACTTACTTAATATTATTTTTCCAGAATGAATTATCACTATCACCTTTGACATTTTAAATTTTATATTCTATTGACCACCTTTTAAGACCATCAATGATTTGATATCTATAAGATAATAAAGAAAAAGTAATGATAGTCTTAATATTTTGCATTAATAAATCATATATATAATTAAAATGGCCGATACAGAATCTCACGCTCACATGTCAAGAATTTTTCTAAAGTCTTGATTCCTGTCATGTTGATGTGAATTGAGTCATCAAAAAAAATATGATCAATATATGATCATATGATAATAAATGTTGCAGATACAGATTAGATTTAGATGAAAAAAAAAACCTTGATCATATTTTTTTAATAAGAATTTTTACCCAAAGGAAATTACAGAGACTTCAACTTCAAACTTCATGGTCATAGAATCTTATAAGAGATTTCTCACATCTAAAGTTTTATAGCACAATTTTAGGATAAAAATTAATATAGAAATTCAGATATTACTTGACCTAGATGTTTGAAATTTCAATCTTACTTCAGCTTAACCATAAATAGATTGAATTTTTGAAAGCCAGTCAGTGTATTATAAGTCTGATTTATTCTAATATCTATAATTGAATGATTTTTATTTCTCAAATACTTTCACATCGGAACTATTTTATCTACTTCTTGGCTATTTTAATTGTTCTAAATGCTCTCTATTTTGTATCCAAAATTAAAAATTTAGATAATTAAATAATTGATATACATATTTTCAATATATTAGCATAAAGTTTTTATGATGAAAGCTGTATGGTGAGAGTACTTATACTCATGTACATACTACTATAGTAGTATTAATAAGAATGTAAAAAGTAAAAGGTCTTAAATTAGAATTAGATCTTAATTTAAACGAATATTTTTCAGGTTTTCAATCCATGACCTTGATCTAATTAATTATTATCTAATTATGAGCATAATATGGTTCCGAATACTTTCTTACTTCTACTATTAGAGAATTAAAACTCTAATTAAAATTTATGGAGAAAGTTCTAGTTCAAATATTCTAACTATATGGTGGTATATACTCGTATATATGATATGTTAGGTATGTAATTGTACTACTCCTTTCTAAGTAGTAAGTGCATTTTAAAAAAGACATACAGTACTACCTACCTATGCTTAAAATCTTGAACTTTGGCATATATCTATAATCGCTTTTGTTTTTATAAATATTTCACATCATTATACATTTTTACATACGAGTACTCCAATGGCAGAAATATGTAAGTACCAAGTATCCCACAAGTATTCAAAATAATTAAGACAAAAAAAAAAAGAAAAATGTACAAGACCTTGACAAAGAGCAAAAGGAATCCAGGGTCAGTAAGTGTATGATAGTATGTACCACAATACTATAAAAAAATATATTACTGCATTACTTTAATAGTAGGTAGGTACAAATAAAGCTATTTAGATGTTCAGTAATAAAATACCTAGTAAACATAAAATCCTTCAAGATCTTCTATACTGATACATACACATACTTAAGTATAATTCAGCAGGCTCATATGTATAACAATAACATGATAGCTATTAGCTATAGTCAGACAAGTTATTATGTGAGAAACTCAAGGTTTAATCTGAAATAAACCCGGACCTAGAAATTTTATCCAGCTCATGAGAACTTCAAATACTGCAAATTGTTCTTACTTGTTCTTATTAACTATATCTATTCATATTACATATTATACATGTTATTGTTAGTACAGTTTACAGTTTACTTTCATTATAACGTCCCACGTCCCACACCCATATATGATCCCATTTTAAACATCCTTATTATTTCACTTCTCAAATTATTAAATCCTAGAGTCCAATTTTTTTAAGAGGACCTTCTAATGAGGGTCGTGTAAAGTGTAGAGTCTAGAGTAGTGTTAAAAAATATTTGTATTTATTCATAATATTTTGTTTACTATCTGTAGTATTAGTATTTGTACAACTGTTGTTGTATATATGTAATACTGTTGACTTAACTAGGATGTAATACACGTTAGTATGTACAAACTACAAAGTAATACAGTTAGTCATATAATACCTAGGTAAGTGACTAAAGGGGTACTCGAGACCAGCATATTTTTCATTTCTGAGAATTCCACAGACCAAGGTCACATTTCCGCTTTTAACTTTTTATTAAAAGTATTTTTCCAAACCGAGACATCAATAAAATCCAATTACAAAACTCTATTATGTCATTTCTAAAGTACCTACTCTTGAAAAAAGCTATCTAATACATAGTCCACATTACTACTACTACTACTACTACTAAGGATAAGTACTAAGTACCCTACTACTCTAAAGATACTCTGTACTACTGATAATAGGTAATGTAATAACATACAAAGTAGGAATTGTACCGAAAGTAGGTAAAGTTTGCAATTTGTAGGTTTTTACAAAATATATCGAATTACAAAATAGCTAGGTACTTAAGTATCTATCTAGACTAGATAAAATAGAGAAACATTATTAGATCAACTGTTGCATTACTAGTTAGGTACCCTACCTAAAATTATTATGTGAAGGTCTATTCTAATTGTAATATTACAATGTAATAGAATATGTTTGTTAATGGCTTTTTAAGGTAATTAAATGATTTTTTTGCTTTCAGATTTCGAGTTTTGTGCTCTTGTGGGGAATATCAGTAGAAAATTATTTCAAAGGAAATTTCTCCAATACTTGTTAGTTTCGTACTAGTATAAATTCACAGTAGTTCAAAATGCCTGAACAAAGTAACGATTATCGGGTAAGTTTACATATTTAAAAAAGTGATTTTTGACATTTTAAATATAAACTATTCAAAATATTTTTGTTATTAATTAAAATTTTATAGTTAAAAACATCTTACAATTAGTTAAAAATTTCATAATTTTTTTAATATCAGCCAAAATCAGCCAAAATTTGTTAATTTCTAAAAATACTTCCATTAGTTTAATATTTTACCCTTTGAATCGTTTAGATTTTTTAAAAATTTCTTGTTTAATTTGTCTTATTTCTAACTATTTTGAATTTTTTAAATATACCAGGTGGTTGTATTTGGTGCTGGTGGTGTTGGTAAATCATCTTTAGTGCTGAGATTTGTCAAAGGAACATTTAGAGAATCCTATATCCCCACAATTGAAGATACTTATAGACAAGTAAGCTTAATTTTTTTGACTTTCTTAAGAAACCATACTCGTTCGACTCGAATGTTTGTTTTTTAATTTAAAAGTAACAAGTTGTTTTGTTGAATTTGAATGCAAAAACTTTTTATTGATTCTGAGAAATTTACACAAGACTTACTACAGTATTAAGTATATTAGATGATTTCATAACAACTTTTTTAAATGTTTAGTCTAGGTACCTACAAATATATTTTAGCATTTTAGCAATTTTTTCTAAATAGACCTAATTTAAATACAAAAAACTTACAAGTTATTGGCTAATCATTTAGTTAAGCTTTTAAAAACCTGACTTTGGTTTCAATATTACTCGTAATCATTGATAATATGAGAATATCATGTGATTTTCCAGAGCTGGATTAAACGAATAGACCATATATTACAAATATGTGCAATACATGGGCTACTAAAAGTAGGGTATACTCATATATAGTTTGAAAGATATATAAATTAAATAATTTTTCTTTGACTTGACTTGACACACGATGTTAAGATAACTTTAACTTTGACCTTCAACTTATATAGTATTTAAACTACATTATACATATATACCTATTATTATATTACAAATGATGTAAAATTTGAAGAAAGCAACAGACATGACATGACGGCTTTCAGTTCAATTTTAATGAGTTCGAGCTAAAAGGAGAAAGTCAACTTTCACCTTATTAACAAGTTTTCAAAACTCTTTCTCGAATAGAGTTTAAATTATAAAAGTTTTATAATACTCTATCTAATAACCTTACTAGATATTACAAAATACATGGAAATATGCTTAGAATGCAATTTGGGTTGAAAAATGAATCATAATTTGCAGTATCAAATTGCCAATTCATATTTCATACTAAAAAGTCTCAAGTCAGGAGTCAAGAATTATTACAGAATATATACGAGGGCATAATAGAAGATTCAAGGTCTACATCAAGTCTAATTCTAATGTACCTATGTTGATATGATAGGATGTAATCATTAGTACCATACTTATATCCTACCTACCTTATTTAAATTTAAAATAACTTTTCTTAGAAAATCCTCCCATGACATTTAAAAGTTAATTGGGTAGGCTGACAAAACATACATGCATTTACATAACATATATCATTGTATTCTTTTCTTACTGCTATACCTTACGTCAGTATTGTATTGTATTCTCGTATACTTATGGCATTAATCGTAAGTTAGATTTAAAAATATACACCAAAAATAAACTTTGAGATCCTATAGGATCAGGATCACAAACTATAGTGAAGTTTGTCTTTGAAACTGATAGTGAGATTTGCATAATATTTATCTTATTATGACGTGTATATAATATGTCCCTTGATCATTAGGATCATTCTATCAAATCTAATTTAAGCTGATATTTATATACATGACTTATTTTATTTTATTATTATTATGCATTTTCCTTAATCCTGCAGTTTACTGTTTACTGATGTAGCAAGTTACATCATGATTTAAACAGATATGCGATAATTTTATATATGTAGGTCTTAGGTATGCATAGAATATAAAACACTGTCAAAATATCTGTCTCTGGATAAATATTGCAATATTTAATAACATGTCGTCTAGTCTATAAAAATGTATGAAATCATAATCTACTAGTTATTTTCTTGAATGATATAAGATATACGAGTACAATATTAGTAATGCACGAGTAAATGGGAAAAATCTATAATTGGATATTTCTACTTGTGCACTCGTGTGCATTTGTATTTTCTTAACATTCAGCAGGTCAATAAAATGGAAATTATTTACCTATGCAAGCTATTCACAATTCGCATAAAACAGGAATCAATTACATGAAAGAATAATCTTTCAGAAATAAATTGCTTGAATAACAAGTAGAAAACATGCATAGCTTAGGTATAATATTTAAACGTCAATTGGCAAAAGGTGTAAGGAAAATTTCATTGAAATAAAATAGGAATATCCCAAGCTAATATGTAATTCAATCCTGAGATTTAAATTAGATTTAAATTGGCTATGTATATAAAGGTATGTATGGTATTTAAACTTTTTTTGTAAATTTTTTCCAGGTGATAAGTTGCAACAAATCAAACGTCTGTACCCTACAAATCACAGACACAACTGGCTCTCACCAATTCCCTGCTATGCAAAGGCTTTCCATCACCAAAGGTATGTAAATATAAATAAACATACTCTTACCATTTTATTTAGATTAGGAATTAAACTAAACGTAGCCACTTGCACTTGTCTACATTATACTGTGTCTTAAATGTGCAGGTTATAAGCAAATATGCCATGTAATGTAAGTTAAATATTTGTAATTTGCACTTAGGTATTTGAAGTATACAAAAATACTTATTCTTATCAGATTGCAAATTACTTAATATAAAATATAGACCCAATTAAAGTCTTACTTACTTTCTTGAATTCCAAACCTACGCTTTCACCTTTCAGGACAACCCGTAGCTTCAAATATTAAAAATTCCATTTTGTGTCTAATGAAAATACTGACATATGGTATGGTATTATGTAATAAATAATAAAGAATTTTTATTACTTGAATTAGACAGGTGTAAAAAATCTAGAGCCTTATGATTTTAAAAAAAAATATAAAATCTCTTGATTTTTGGATTTTAAAATAAACATTTTACTAGCATATTTCAATGCTCTTATAAAGCTTTTGATCTTCCTATTTATCCTCTAATTTATATCCTATGTTAAATATTTCATTTTTCTAAAGGATTCATATTCGAATCCTTAGATAACTTCTTGGTTTATAAGTACTTTACATATACTTACCTAATTGAAATTGTTTTGTTATGCTAAAAATTAAAATTCTGAAAATGTCTGTTTAAATAATTGATTGATTGAAATGACATTTTGGTTGATTTTACACAGGCCATGCCTTCATCCTGGTGTACTCGATGACATCGAGGCAGTCTCTCGAGGAACTTTTCCCCATCTGGGACATGATCGAGTCCATCAAAGGTGTCATGGATGATGTACCACTTATTCTTGTCGGTAATGCCATCAAAATAAAACCCATAATTTATTACCTTCACTCAAGTTCAAGTTCTGATTATGATTTCCAAATTTCATACTACATTTAATAAAAATTATGAATATCTTGTATAATTCTAAAGCAAAAGCACATAACAAGGTCTTTCAAATTCTTATTACCAAAATTAAAATCATTTTTTTTCTTTTTTTTACAGCTAATAAATTTGATGAAACTGAGAATAGAGAAGTCTCAAAGGTAAATATTTATGTTAAATATTTTATATGCCATAGTCTATTTAATATTTTTAAGAATAATAATCCAAATTCCAAATCACAATAAAGCAGGACATCGTAATTTGATTCACTGAACCTAGATACATATTATTATGTATGCATTATTAATTATTACCTAAGTACAGTCATGTTCTACAGTATTGTGAAATGTTCAAAGTATCAGATTTCTTTCATATTTTATATCTAAATATTGTTGTAACCTGCCTACTCTTATCTTATTTCCAAGATATCAAATGTCGTTTAATGGCATAGCTACAGTTTTTTGACATTTTCCATTGTTAAAAAGTCTGAATAGAATTAAATTACATGTTTTTATGCTCATTAAAAAAATAATTTGATTTGCTTTCACCTACATAAAATACTGTAATATACATGAAAGTACGTACTTTCACCAGATAACGAATAGTTGAAAGAAATTTCATTTTCTTTAGAATAATGCGAAATAAAATAATGGAAATGAAAAATAAGCGAAATATCAGCACAGTATATCTCGGGCAAAAGTTGCTTGAATTTTGGTTATTTACATCCTATGTAGGTATATAAAAATAAAGTATCTTTTCGAAATTTTTCAATATTGTCAAAAATTTTATGAACGAGCTTTGAGTACAATCTACTCATAATTTTCAATTTCAAATTCCATTAGATTTGTTAAATAATGTTTTTTAAAGATCAATATTTTTTTATAATTTTGGAAAATTTGAGCATTTTTCAGCTAGGACCATATTAAAAAGTATTACAGTAAAACTTCTGTACGAGTATAATAAGGGTAGGTCCCTTTAATATATGACCCATTTTTAGCTAAACGTCTTGTTCTCGCTTTGAGAGAAAAACATTTCATAATAGAAATTTTGCTGTATTTTTACCATATTATGATTTTTATCAAATAAAGATAAAAAGGCTTTGTTAGTTCAAAGTAGTTTTCTAATGATCATTTAATACTGTTGAAAATAAATTTGATTATTATTTTTTATTTCATTTTTAGACTGATGGCGAGGGTGTAGCAAGAAGGTAAGATTCTTATTATTACATTATTACAAAAGTACTTTACTTTCTTTAGAAATAATTGGGACAAATGTTTGCAAAATTTAATATAACTACAAAGCAAATTGATTTAACTTCCTACACAAATTTCTCAAGATTAAAAAGCAAAGAAAAATAAGATAAATTTATAGTGCAAATCCTTTCAAGTATTTGTCCTTAATATATTGTAGGTAGGTTAAATGATAAAAATATTTTATGATTCAATCTATAAAGAATACAAAAATTACATACCTAATACCTACGTACCTACATATCTACCTTAATATATATTCTATCAGTATGTATTGTAATAGGAATGTATACACCTACGTTTTTTAATTACGTACATTTTAGTCCTCGAGTTTTTATCTAGTATTGAGAATTGCTATTTTCATTAACTTAAGGTTAGGTATCAGTATATGATAAATTGTAATATAAAGGCCGGAACACAACTCTTGGTGTAATATTGTTACATTTAACAAAAATATTTACAATTATTAAAAATTAACTTATAACTACTGATATCAAGAATCAAATACAAAAAATAATCAGAATTTTTTGCTAAAAATTCAATCAATTACCGTTTAACAATAACAAAGTACTCGTACTTATACTTATGGGGCTCAGGATAAGGATTTACTCGTATTCGAATACTGGCAGATAATGAGATTGAGATACAGTATAATGAGGCCTAAATCTGAAACTAAAGACCTCAATTTTATTTACATTTACTTAGAAAATAGAGGCTTATAAATTCAGAGCTGAATTAAATGGATATAATTATAATATTGTAAAATTTCTAAAATTTGTAAAACAGTTTTAATTCAACTCGCCTTTCAAGCTAGAATCGTTCTTATAATCGTAATTAATTATTTATTCAAAGAAAAGATTAAAGGAATTTAAAAAGGAACAAAAATATAGTACCTATAAAAAAAAGAATCGTTCTTGTTTGATTGAATTCAGCTCAAATTTTGCCTCAATTTCGCCATTTACATGAAAAATTGAAGTCAAAATGATACTCAGGATCAGAACTGAACTGATCGCGAGTACACAATATAATGTTACACTATATATTCATTAACTACAACTTTTAAACTTTGGACTTTTGAATTCCTTTTGAAATCAAATTTTGCAATCATTATTACATAGATAGTACAAAGTTCTGTCTTTTAAAAGTTATAAATAAGCATTTAATAGACTCTTTCTTGTCATTCTTATGTTTTCAGATGGAATTGTAATTTCATCGAGACGTCAGCGAAAAATAATTACAATGTAACCGAGTTATTCCAGGAGCTATTAGAGCTTGAGAAGAATAGGAATATGAGTTTGCAGCTGGACAAAGGAACCTCAAAGGTCTCCACATCAAAAGTCAAAGAAAAATGTTCTGTCGTCTAAAAACCCATTTACATTTACTGATATTATTATACTCTATAAAATTTACTACTTATAATTTTTAAATATATAAGTACATACATATATACATAATGTCTATTTATACATACTTAAACGTATATTGATACTGATCGTATATATTTGACCCTTACTTAAAATACCTTGTCAAGTATACAGATCTAGATACAATTAAGTTCTATGAAAATGAAAGCATTTATTTGAAAAATCTCTTTCCATTTGAACTCTATCGGTCGGTATGTATCGAATCATTAACTAATATTTGTACATTACTTTACAAAATGTATATTTATTCAACTTTGTCTAAAAATTCAACCAATTACTTTTAAATAACTACTTTACCCTATTATTTAATGTATAATTTTCTATTGAAATGAAAGACAAATGTCAAATGACAAATTATATTATTAAGTATATCAATTACAAGCAATTGTCTCATTATAATCTTTGTATATACCTAATACAATAATGTAATTTATCTTTATCATAAATTTTGAAAAATAGATTGATAAAAATCATGTATATTTATGTACTACTATAGTTAGTAAGGATAAAATTGGGAATGAATGAATGTTTCAAATGTCAAATAGACTTTTCGATCTTTAACATTTTAGTTAGTTTATACGAGGTATTACTCGTAGGTATTACTTATTACTATCAATAGTTTAATGTTCGATTTGACTTTATATAGTGTATAGGTACATATTATAAATTATAAATTGTCCACTAAAATTACTGTATATAGTATATTTGTACCAAGATATCTATTAACTACAGTAATTATCCCGATTCCGATCGCACAATATCAACTGGATTCTAAATTTCTAAAATGAAAAATTTTAAACTATACAACGAGATACCTGATTGAATGCATCTCAAAATATATTAAAATTCTATACCTACTTATTGTAATACACATACGCCCTATATAGAAACACCCTACCTATATATTCATTTAATTCAGCCTGAAAATCCAGATTTGACCTTTATTTTGATAATGAAATCTGGTCAAAATCTGATTTCACAGAGCTGAATTAAGTGAATAGACCATTAATAAATGTAGGTAAAAATTAAAATCTATCTCTAACATTTTCCCCCACAAATTCATACTTTATCCAAGTAGGTATATAATAATAAAGTAAATTCGTAAACTAACAAAATTACAATTTTAACTATAAAATGATTCATCTATATATTATATAATATATTTAAAATACAACACATATTATAACTATTAAGAAATTAAACTAAATCTAAATGTAATGAATGTATATTATAAATTAAGGATTAGGTTTAAGGTATTTTGAGGTTTAAAAAATAGTTTTACTTATCTTTAGTCAAATTATAAAAATACTTGATATATGCTCGTAAAGCAGTGCTTTTCGACATTATAACTTTTAAACCCAAATTTTGTAAATTAATGAAAATTTATTGAATTTTAAGCTTATTAGATTAAATATTGTGTTAATACCAAAATTTCAGAGTCCTAGAATCTAGATAGCATCGTCGTAACATAAGTGTATCTTGAAGCATTTTTGGAATTTTTTAAAAAATTTCTGAGTATTTCTAGATAGTAATTTGTGTGAAACAAAAACTTGAATTTTTTTATATCTTTACTTGATTGTATTTTTTGTATCTAAATCTAACTTGAGATTTCATTTTAAACTATTATTTAACATTAAAATTTTAGATATTTACTTAATTAATTGATTTTTAAATCAAAATAATCCGTAACTGGATTACTTATAAAAACTCGGTATAAAATTAGAAAAAAAATTATGTATCAACATCAACTCTAGGTTTTAAAGCTAGTTTATTACCTAATAAGACAGCAAAATTTTGTGTTGTGCTACATTTTAGTCGTAGTCGTAGTAGTATAGTATAAAAGTAATAGTATAAGATAAGTCAGATAAATTAGCAAAGATATATTTCCTAGATCTATCTTAAATATTTTAAAAATGAACTTATCTACTATTACAGATAATTACATAAAATAGCTATTTATTTGTAAACATATTTACTAACTCATTTTAAAAGATTTAATCTGATCTTGGTGTAAAAACTTAGCAAATTATGTCAATTAATTATATTTAAATAGTATCGTAGTTCTCTAGATAGTGGTATGTATTAACAAATTATTATATTACATAAGAACTATTGTAGGTACGCCTATATGTATCAACTTTTTTTTAACATTAACATAATATTGTGATTGAATTATACAGATTGAATTATAAACAATCCAAATCCAAAATGAATACCAATTTTAGTTAGTTTGTATTTGTATTTTAAAATCATTAAGTTTTCTTTTTAAAATTTAAGTTCGAGAATTTATGGACTAAATTATAATGTTTTTAGACATCGCATACGAGAATCGTTTACTTTAACTTTTAATGCAATAAATTCCTATCAATTATTTGTGAATTAAAATTAATTCGTTTCCTATTAATTCGTTTCAAATTCGTACTTGTGTAAATTATTTTTATAGATTTTTAAGTACTTATGTACCTAGTACTTAGTACTAGTATGTGTGTGCATAGTGCATTGTGCATGCTTGTAATTTGAATTTTAAAAGTTTTATTGCGAATTTGGTCTTACAATTTTAGGTTAGGTTAGGTTATGTTAAGTTAGGTTAGAGTTTAGGTTAGGTTAGGTTAGCTATGAAAATCTATGGAAATGAATCATGAACCTAACCTAACACTTGCTAGTATCATTTGGGTTAGGGTAAAAAATAATTTACAAAAAATCAAAAATATATTTTTCTTGACTTGGCATAAAATCAATTTTTTTGTTCAGAGTTCAGAATTAAGAATAAATATTGACCATTGCATTTTAATGCAAAAATTTAACTTTTCAAGACATTTATTTAATGAATTTCAATTCCCCAAATAATTTTTAGAATTTGGAATGTATTAGGTATGGGTATTGTATCAGTCAGCCCTGATAAAAATTGAGCTAAACTTTAACAATAACGTATTAGATGTAAATACATAGGTGTGGCCTAAACTTGAATTATCATAGCTGAAGCTGAACTAATAATGAATTATCTCATATAATTATACCTACCTTTAATAAAATAAGAAGAAACTCTTTCAAAAATTTTACGAATTTTGGTTTAGAACTCTTGTTGTTTCGATTCTAATTCAAAACACTTTCTTTTGACCTCGAGGTATGAAATTTTCAAAACAAATTGTAAAAGATCAATAGAATGAATCTTAATTTTACGTCAATGAATCCAAGCACCATTTGGCCCATCTTCCCACATGTCATGTCATGTCACATTTTTTTATAGTAGGGTAAAAAATAAAAAAAATTATTTTTTGAATTTTTGGGGAAATTGAGACAAATTAGTACGTAACTTTCCCATAAGGCATTTGGAGCCATCTATACCTCTGAGAATTTTAAAAAGTCAAAACGTGTCGAGTCTTTGATTTTTTCGGTAAACCGGAATTTGGAATTATTTTTAATTTTTAGTTAATTTCTACAAAATCCAGGTAATTGTACTTAAAATAATTAGCTAATTGTAATTAAGACTTATATAAGGAGTAGTCTATTGTACCCTTAAGGTATTTTTTTGAGTATTTTGATAAAAAATTGTTTCATTTTGATCAAAAATAAATGCTAATATTGCACCAAAAAATTTAATTATTTTTAATGTTTTAATTGTTTTTTTTAGATATGGCTTTGAGACCAGCCTTGAAACCAAAGCGTGTCAAGAAGAGGACAAATAAATTTATTCGCCATCAGTCTGACCGATATGTCAAAGTTAAGGTATGTTTGATTGTCAAAAATTTATAAAAATATCTATTTACTTGTACTTGTAAATAAGTAAGGTACTTGCAATGCAATGATAATATTTCATTAGGTGGTTGTGGTAAATTATGAAATTAATCTTGTCATTTTTGTTGTTTTTATAGGAAGGATGGAGGAAACCTAAGGGTATTGACAACAGAGTGAGAAGACGTTTTAAGGGTCAATATTTGATGCCTAATATTGGTTATGGAACTGCTAAAAGGACAAGACATATGCTACCAACTGGTTTTCTTAAAGTTTTGGTACATAATGTTAAAGTAAGTCGCCCATTTATGTCATTTGTACTTTTTATAGCCATAAGTCGATTCATTTAATTGAAATATGTATATGATTTTGGATTTGGACTCTTCATGCATTTTACATAAAGATTAAAAAATTAAATTGTAGTCAAAATAAGTACACTAGATTAGAATTAAATTAATAAATTTTATCAGTCATTGCATTATTATTATTCATTAGCTCTTGACTTTGACTAACTATTTACAATTTATTCTTATTTTGTAGGAACTTGAAATGCTTATGATGCAAAATAGAAAATACTGCGCAGAAATAGCCCATGGAATTTCATCAAAGAAAAGGAAAACCATTGTGGAGAGAGCACAAGAATTATCAATTCGAGTAACTAATGCTCATGCAAGATTAAGAAGCGAAGATCACGAATAATTTAATTTCCAATTATTGTATGGACTATATAAGACCCTTTTTTGAAGAAAAAAAATAAATCCTTTTACAAAATACTGTTGAAAATACATGATTTGAAAACAAATAAGGTTTGAAGATAATTCCACTTAATACTGGGTATTTATTATTCCGTGAGTTTTATTTTATTTTAAAACTAATAGTACCCTACTACTTATCATTTACCACTTATAATTATAATAGAATCACTTTAATTTAAAGTTTTGTTACTATTTAGTTCTACTGGTTTTTCTTTTCAGCAGCGCAGATACGGTCATGGACATAACTGTAGTTTGTACTTTTGGTTTCTTTCTTTTTGATCTTGACTTTTTTGATTTTATTTGACTAATTTGAGAAGGATTTGCTTCAAGAATATTGTGACTAGATCTTTTTTAAAAAGAGAATTATTAGCTAGTACCCAGAGAATTTGTTTTATATCTAATAATAACCTAGTATAATTTATATTATAAAAAACAACCTTTTCTTTCTTCTAGTCTTTTTCTTGGATTTTGATTTTGTTCTAACAACCTTTTCTTCTGAAATCCGAGTAATCTTTGAAGTTTTTCCCTTGAGCCTTTTTGTATTCGATGTTTTCTTCACAGGTTCAATCGGAGTTTTTTCTAAAAGATAACAAATATTTAACTAACTATTCATATTTCTTTCAATATTTTCCCTTACTACGAGTAATTGGAAATCCTGTTACTCTTTTATTCAGATTTCTCTGATAAATATCCCCTAAATATAAGAGTAAAAGGTTATTGGTTAGTTTCAGTTCATTATTTGAAAACAATACCAGTTGAACGCTTCCATGTAGGTTTAGGTTTAGGTTTTGGTTCCTTCTCTTTGGTAGAAAGTTTACATTGGCTAATTTCTTTTTGTGATGATGATTCATTAACGTTAAGTTTGTCCAGTAAAGATTTTCGAAGATCTTTCCATTCATTCTCCCAAATATTGATATCTTTATAGTGCTGAAATCAAAATATTATAGAATAGAGTAGGTAGGTTAAGGATTTAGGTCAAAAGTATCCTACAATTAACAATTATTTTCTATTACTTTAACTTTAATTGATTCCGATTTCAGCTCTTTGTCTTTCTTTCTGTTTAATATAATTCGATTAGATAATAATAATAATGATAGGTACTAGTACTAGGTACATTTCATAATAATACTCGTATGCCTATGATTTCTTATTTTTAATCACCTTAAAGTGCAGTTCCTTAAATATGAAGAATAATATTGTGACAGAGGTCTTGGATCATCGAAATCTGGTTTTGAATATATCACTCGAGAACATATATCGCAAGCATCTCGTCTACTCATAGAAAAAAGCTTATTAAAAAGTTTGAAGTTTATTTTAAAATGATAAAGGTTATGTACTTTTTAACTTTCTTAATATTAGATGCAAGGGCAATCGACTTGGAATTCAAAATTGATGCTGTTGGAAAATTGAATGAAAATTCACTACCATCTTTATGGACAATAGGACAATTCGAAAATCGTCCAGGAATTTGTGTTTTGACAATTGCAGTAGTAGGTCTAGTGATAACCACATTCAAATTGTTATTCGCATTTGCTACTCCAGCGTCAGTATTTGCTAATAGAGCACTTTTATTATTATTTTCATTAAGTTTTGAACAAGTTCCTTCCAGCTGTCCAAATGATTTCTGAACTTTACGATAATACAAGTGTTTCTCAAGATCAAGCAATTTTTTCATACACTCCAAAGCATTAGCTTGAAACAGATCTCGAGTTTCACTACTTTTTCCAATTATTAATTCATTCATCTTAACTAAAAGTAAACTTGATCAAGTTTAAAAATTGCTCAGAACATTTTATAAATCACAATAAAGAGTTAAAATTTTACAGATAATTGCTGGATTTTTAGCAGGACAATTTGTGTCATATTATGTCAATGTTTCATTATGCTGTTGAATTACTATAGATTTTTTTACTTAAACAAAAATTTCAAGTACCCTACCCTACCTATTTAAAATTAAAAGCGAAGTGAAGAAAAATTCGTAAGAATATCTTGTGATAGTACATACTGATATATTATGTAGGTATATTGTTATGATTGTTGTATTAAAATTTAAAAAGTCTTTAAAGTCAGTCCGTACAGGAATAACAGTTCTGAAAGACCCAATTTTTGACCTCAATTATCACTATTAATATAAATATGCAAATATCCATGTGAAATTGAGATCAAAATTGACTTGACCTTGATTCCAATTGTTACATTATATTATCTACTGAATTGCATAAGCTATCAGTTCGCTAGTTAGGGAACTTGTACTTACTTTAATATTAGGTATGTAGGATTTTAGAATAGAATAATTTTAGAAGCTTTTCTAGTTCTAGAAACGTTCAACTTTGCAAAATATTTGCGAATTCTAGTTTTTGTATTAGTTCGTGAGATGTCTATTGAAAAATTTGCAAAAAATATATATACATACATGTATGTAGTATGTATAGATTAGATATTGCAAAATCCTTAGAAAAGATTCACCTGTTTACTCCCTACTTCATAATGCTAAACTTCCATAAGCAGAAGCAGGAGCAGGAACAATTCAGCACAAACTGCTGGATCCCCTTAGTAAGGATTCGCAGTATTTTGCACATAAACTATATGAACATACTATGAATGTACTCTTCGCCTAAAAAGTATTGAGCAAAATTTTTTGCAAACTATAGTACCAAACCAAATAAATGTATGTATGTATATGTCTGGGTAATGTCTGCAAAATTCCATTTTACCCTTTAAAAAATCCACACAAGAGTAGGCAGAAAGAATACCAATAATACCTATCTTTGCTGGCAGTAGGTACCTTTTTAAATACCCAGAACAGAATATTGAGCAAAAAAATTAAACTTGTATTACATAAGTACTAGTAGATCAAAAAAAAACTTTTTTGTCCTACTACATTACATATTATATAGGTACTGGACTAGTAAAAAACTAAAGATTTCTTTTATTTTAAAAAACTCTTTGTACTTTGTGTGTTATAAAAAGTTATAAGCTTTATAAAGAGTCCAAAATCCAAAATATCTCAAAAAAAATTGAATACAATTTCCAGTGTGTGGCTCAAAAAAGACCAATCAATGTACCTCAACCAACAACTGCCACTTTTTTTGATCATCATCTGTAAAATGTAAAAAGTATCATCGATTAATATTGCAAAAATTCTTTGTTTGCAAAAAAAATTCGTTAAATATTTCATATATATTGCCAGTGTTCCATAATTCAATTTACTACTATAGTAGAAACTATTTAAAGAATATCGTTTAAAAATTATAAATAGTTAAATACTTCTATATAGTTGACATTTTTTTAATTGTTCCATTAAATTATTGATTAATAAAGGAAACATTTTAGAAATTACTTGAGGATTTTGTTCTCACGCCCATTTACCCCATATATTTGGTACGGAGCATAGCTATATTTTGTAATTTGCAAAAATCAGCTGTTCTATAATAATTTTACACAAAAGTTCTACCTGACTTACTTTATAAACTAAACTTTCATTCTAGTACCTAAATAATTATAATTAATGACCTTTGAACTATTAGATAGGATACAAGGTCAAGTGTACAATTTGTGAGAATGTGATTAGCAAATTTGTGACATAACTATAAAACTCTTTAATTCAATTTATAAAAATTTCCAATTTTTTTTGGAAAAAAGGGTTTGGTTTTTGATTTTTTCAAGGTTTTTCTGTTGAATTTTTTGAGTTCTTTTTTTGCAAATTGTGGGTCATTTTTTGGATCATCGTCATCGATTCAAGGAGGTAAGTATGGTACAATTTTTTGTTAAATTTTGACATTGATGGAGGTCAAGATTGGCAATGTAATGCAAGCAATGCAATGAAAAAGATTTTTTGCAATAAAATTGTGATTTAATTGTTTTCATTTTTGCAGTTTTGGTGCTATTGGACTAATTGAATTATAATCATCATCATCATGTCTGATGCAGGGAGTGGAGAAGAATCATCTGGTCAACCAACCAGCGGTGGTGGTGGTGGTGGTGGAAGACGACAGAATACTGGTAAGTTTTATAGATATTTTTTAACTTTTTAAATCAGGGTAATTTATTTATTATACTGTGTTAGTTATCAACTTAGATTTAATTTGTTTATCTTTTACTTTTATGTCATAACTTCATAACATAACTAAATATTTCAAAATATTTATAAATCTTGATTAGATATTTTTAATACTCTCTTTTACTATCTTTTTATTTGATTTGATATCTAATACCTAGTACGAATCCTAAGTCCTAAGTAATTATTTACTAAATTGACTCAATCGTTTGTTTGTATTATTTGGGTAATTAAAAATTTAAATAGTAAATTGTTAACGTACATAGTACATAGTTACACATAGGTAGTTAAGTAGTAATACTTACATGGAAGGTATCCTACTTATCTCTAACTTTATCTTTTGTGGTGCAATGGAGGTGGTGTACAGGTACATTGTATATACGAAGAAAGTTTTTTTTAGGTAGGTAGGTAAGTATAGGTAATGGAAGCTGTTTTACTCTATAATTGATACCTAATTAATATTGAAAATTGATTATAAACAAGTGCTCATGTACTTATGGATTCTTGAGATAATCAAATTGCATATAACATAAATGATTGGTAATTTAAGTCAAGTAACTTTATCAATCTCATTTTTAATTCTTCATTTTTTTTTATTCTTCAAAATTGGTAAAGGCCATACTCGGATGGATCGAGTTAAAATAAAAGTTAAAAGGCTCTTATTTCTTATAAATTAAAGTGCAAGGCATTTAATTAATTGTCCATTAGCTTTAGATTCATTAGACTGCCAGCTAATTGGTTAATTTTAGTAGCTCAACTATGATGATTGTGGGAATTATATTCATATTTTTAAATAATTATCTGAAACTTTACTTTTCTGTAGTCTACTCCTATCGCATCGTTTATCGTTTACCTTTACCTACTACTATTAAATTAACCATTCTATTAAGTAGGATATAATATCTTTACTTCTATAACTTTTTATAAATAAATAATGAATGAATGAATGTATGTAGTGTAGTAAGTAGTAAGGTATGTTGGAGGTATTATACCTCAGGTATACAACTTGAGCGTCAAAAACAAAGGTATGTTATCTTATCAAGTATCATTAATAACTATTTAGGTGTAGGTAGTCTATTTAGAATTATTGGGTTAATTGATTCATTGTTAGTTTAGTTAAATGGTTTAATAAAGGAGGCAGGAGGTTTATTTAATCCAGCAGCTATAAATAGGTACTGATACTTTTTTCGTTGACTAAATATGCAAAAACCAGCGTTTCTCTTTTGTAGTTTTATTCGCTAACTTGAATTGAATCTTTAACTTTCCTGAGTTAAAAAGTCGGGTCATCTAGAATAAAACTAGAATTGCCTTATCATATCATAGGGACTTTATTTTCTTTCTACATGCATTAGTTTCATCGATGAGTAAATATTTACTTCTGCTGCGCTGGCTTTGGATTTTGTTATAGTATAATTTCTTGCTGCATTTTGTTCAAATTTTTCTAATCGTTGATTTAGGGGATTCGAGATTTATAAATTTACCTGTTTTTAAGTGCATTTAAATGCATTATTTTATTATACATTACATAATACTAACCCATGGAGAAGCACAAAACTTTTAATCATAGTTTGTATTTGTGATTATGTCTATGCGGCTATGTAAATAATTCTCGTATCTGTATTCATGATTATGTAGCTTTAGCTTGTAGGGGAAAACAATTTACACATTACTTTTAGACTTTGCATTTTTTAATACTAGCAAATAATGATAAATTGTATAAGTAGGTATGTTGGAAATTGAAATTGTAATAGAGTACAATTTATTGACTATTTCAAATTATTCAAACATTTTATGTACCCAGGTATTAGGTATAGATATTAAAATCTGGGTCTAGGTACTTTGTTCAGTGTTAAATTAGTAATCATAATCATATGAATTAAAATTGATTTTATGTAGACATTACATAGGAATAGAAATGTAAGTAGGTACATACTACACTTTATCGAGAGATTACTCATTTTTTGCCAAG
Source organism: Nanhermannia cf. coronata Gr-Ori-00579 (assembly GCA_034699045.1). NCBI lineage: Eukaryota > Metazoa > Arthropoda > Arachnida > Sarcoptiformes > Nanhermanniidae > Nanhermannia > Nanhermannia cf. coronata Gr-Ori-00579. The sequence continues at coordinate 39,918 of JAQIXA010000409.1, forward strand.
TTTCTAAATATTACTCATCTCTTAAGAATGGATTCTGGTGAATGAGTCGTTGTATTACACACATACCAGACTCACTCAATCTCAATTTCTCTCAATGTATTATTATAGTAAAAAAGCACAAATAGTTGTAGATAGTTTACTTTATGTTATATTAGCTAATATGTATTATGTATGGATATTTGAAGTTCGAGTCATTTATTGTTATCTCTATTAATATATATATCCATACATATATCGTGATAGTGATGAGGTATTTCGTAGTTAGTTCATTTTCATTTCCCTAACCTAGCAATTCAGTTTCACATTATTCATTCATATTTTTAAGGGAACAGTCTTGATTCTTAATCAAGAGATTTTTTGGTAGAGGCAGAGGATATGATAGATCTCTACTTTTTATTAAATAATTTATTATTTTAATTTTATCCTATTTTTACTAACATTATTGTAATTATAATTTTAATTGCGAGCATTTATGCAAATTAAAATGCTTTTCTTCAATATTTATTAACCCCATAATATATTTTTTTAAATCATTTTTGTGTTTGTGATTGTGTTTATGTGTTTGGCAAAAATGTATTTTAATCCAATAAATCCTCGGCAAGTAAATGTTGGTTACTCACATCTTACTGCTCAAGATTTTTTTTCTTATGAAGAGGAAGCCGAAATTATTCCTGGTCGGATCACTTACTGGGGTTTGTTGTTATTTATTTAATTTTTTTGAATTTTTTTGAAAATCTGTTTATCTTTTATAAGAACATTTATTTTGAGACATTTTGTTCGCTTTTATAGTTATAAATAAATAAGTTATAAATAATTTTATTAGCTGTTTTCACCGTTAGAATCAGATCGTTAGACAAATATAAATTATAAACGAAACGATAACTTTTTACATTGACATTGATCTATTTAATTAATGAATTTAATAATGAAACAAAATTTGTTGGAGGGTATGTAAGAAAATATCAAAGATGAGTCCTGAGTTCTAGCTCTACATCTGTATCTACTATTTTTATTAGGGTAGGGTACTGATAAATGCTTGAAATGAAATATCCTCTAATTAAGATAATTGTAAATGCAAAAGATTTGTACATATATAAGTTTACTTACGTTTAAGTACATCTATATTTTTACAGTTTACAATTTTATAAAAATACAGATACTTTTAAAATTTGGTGATTCAGATTTGAGGAATTTCTAATATGTAGGTACCTAGGAAAATTCACTAGAAAGGAAGTGATCGTATTGTGATACTCCTAGCTTGTACTATGTATTAGTAGGTAGTACATATTACATAGTAGTAGTCAGTAGTAGAGTAGTATCTAATTGGCAATGGAGTTTTGAATTGAATTGGTTTCTGGTGACTGAGCCCACGCGAGAAAAACCGGCGCCTGAAGCAAGGTAGCCAAGAAGTTTTTGGGCTAAAGTTTAAGTCAAGTTTTTAAAGATACTTACTATTTGATTTGATTCAAAATTCTTTAATATTTTAAGGTGGTGTTTCAGGTGGTTCATATTAAATAAAAGTCATAATAGTTTTCATAATAAAGATAGATAGGATAGAAAAGAAAATTTAAGCAACAAAAGATTCTCTACTAACGATGGTGTATGAGAGAGTTCTCATTGTATTTTGTCCATTTACACGAGTTCGAGGTTTATAGTTTTAAGTTTTAATACATTTTTCATTTTATCTGAATATTTTTTCAATCTCAATTACAATTACAATGAGAGCCATGAGTTCAGCAGTATTTATCTCTATTCTTTTCTTTTTCTGCATATACATACTACAAAATCCTATCATATTCACATAATAGGCATTATAGATACTCGTAAATTTCATTGTTTGATGAGAAAAAACTCAATCTTTAATAATAAAATAAAAGCAAGGAAAGGATGTTTAAGTTTACGAGTATTTAGAATTTAGATATACGGATATGTAGTAGTAAATACCTTACACATTGTAGCTGTAGACAACTGTAGATATAATATCTTATCTACCTCGCCCCTTTTCCTCTGTGTGTTGCTGTGATGATGCCTCATCTCATTCATTCATTAAAATAAAATCTTAACTTATTTTGTTCAGTTCAGCGTTGCTTTGCAGAATCAGAAAATATTTAGGTACCTACTACTACCGACTCACCGACATGCTAAACAAGCAAGAGAGATCATGCTAAAATGTTTGTATGTACTCTGTGACTTTGTACCACTTAAAAATGCAGATAAATTTTTTAAGATATTCACATTCCATTATTTATCTTGAATTTGACGACCTGAAAGAGTAGTGAGTAGGTACCTTAAATTCGCTTTTTTCAAATACTTTTTTATCTTTCCATTCCATTCCATATCACTTGTTGTAAATTCTAATAAGCCTTACGCACAATTGAGTTATTTCTATTCGTCATCTAATACCTTGTTTATTTTATAGGTTAGATTATAATGCATAATTGTATAATTATAATTTACCTTGCGATGCGATACGATGCGAAATTACTATTACTGACTAATTTGTGGTAAAAGTTTATATACCATACAATTACAATATTAGTATTAGTCACATAAATACCTCAAAATCTAAACTACAGATAAATCTAATTTAGGTATAAAAATATATAGGTAGGTATACCTAGTTGGTACTGGCAGTGCAGTTGTGTATAATTTTATTAAATTGACCAATATACTACTCATATTTAACTAAACTCCTTAAATTAATCTCTTTATAATAGTCTCGTCTGTTGATCTTTGATTTGTAACGATTTATTTTGGAAAGTCTCGAAAAATGAGTCATTTAAATTAACAGTTGATTTAAATACATTTTGGTATAACTTTTCTCATACTTTTGATTTATATTTTATTACATATAAAATAAATGCGATTTAGTAAATGAACTTTTATATGTAAACTTTTTGTTTTTATAATTTTTATCAGTGAATATTCGTAGTATAAAATATAATTCATTGATCATTGGCATTGGTCTTATTCTTAAAGATATGTTTAGTCTTATGACTTATGGTTAGTCATTGATAATTATAATTATTGTTAGTAGGAATCTAATTAATACTAATTATCTTTAGCTTTTCTAGTAGCACTTATTTATTGATACATTTTTTCAAATTTTGTAATTGTAAAATGTGTAATGCATTCCTAGTTTAATTATTAGTAATTACACTAATTACTAACTAACTGATATTGATTTTGAATTTTGACTAAAAGGTAATCTAAGGTAATCTAATATCTGTAGGTAGCAGGTAGATAGTTTGGTACAGATGCACAGAATCTGTGTATCATATCTGTGTATCTGTGTATCAAACATACAGATGTATGTTTCTGCATTATTACTCGTATTGTTAGTATTTTTAAATAAAAGTCGAAGTTACCTAGTCATTGAAAAAATAATTGGAATTAGGTACAAGAAATGAGTTTGTCACTCTGCATTTACTTGCTAAGTTTTTAAGTGAATACCTAATATTTACCTAATATCTACCTATTATATAGGTAAGTAGTTTAAATTAAATACAAATATAGTACTTACCATAAACACAGTTAATACTATGTATTCACTTAAATAAGCAAGGAATAAGTCATTCGTAATACTGAATATTTATACATTAGGTATTTAATAAAAGGGTGATATGCAAACACCTAAAGAAATAGGAATGTATCCTAAAAACTTATACCTAAAAATTTCACTTTTCGCCACAAACCTAACCTTACTTATTGTAATCATAACACCTTGATGAGGTTCCAGGAAGCGTGTGGGTCACTCGGGGGTATTTAGATCCGCATCTAAATCCTTATTTCTTTAGGATACATTCCATATTCCCCTTAATAAAAATACCTAGTTAGATGAAATAATTATTATACAATTAAATTGTATCTTTGTATTGTAATTATCTCTGTATTAAGTTAGATTATATAGGTACATATTAATATTAGGTATTAATGTTTGTGGATGACAATATGACAATTTACACATGACAATATGACAACGATGAGAATGAGAGAAACTACTAGTTAAATTAAAGGGGTCGAGTTAAGTCGTCATTTTTATGAATGAATGAAATTTTTTCTCGAGTTTAAACTAAACCTCATTCATTTGTGAGCTGCATAATGTTATTAAAAATGTTGAAGTTGAAATGAGTTAATCTGTGATACATACGACATACACCTAATAAATATAAAGAGCTATTATAAACTAAATATGTATATAAATCTAAATATACGAAGGTTTACTCGTACTGGTACAATACTCTACCTCTACAGTTGCTAGATAATTGATAATCCTTATTTAAACTCTCGTAATATCAGTTTAAACTTCAAATATCTGTAATACACTATACATACTACTTTATACTAATGCTACTTATGCACATATTATTCACCATCTTTAAAGATAGAAAATTAGAGATTTTTATATTTAGGAGTACAATATTGGAAGACCCGTTGATTTTGTTCTGTTTGAGTGTTGAGTCGCCTATAAGTTTAGAAGTTATTCGAGTTTGAATAGACGAAACGAAACGAAACACAAGAATTTTCTCAAATCCTACTTGCCTTGCTCTTGTCTCATTTCATGTAACAAATGCATCAAGTTGAAGTATTCTTATTTAGGTATGTTTGTACTCGTACTATGTAACTAGGTATGTACTATGTACATAATATTGTTTTGTGCGTTCTATGCGTAAGCAAAAGCAAGTACTTATGTATTACATGAGTTAGTGCATATTATATGAGTATTTGAGAATTGAGAATAAATGTAGTAGGTAGATAATACCAGGTTGGTGCATAAGTATTTTCGTATTTTGCATATGATTTTAAAATGGCAATAAAAAACTAACCTGTTTATTT
>JAQIXA010000410.1:0-44692 GCA_034699045.1 Nanhermannia cf. coronata Gr-Ori-00579
TGGACCAGTTGTTTTTTGGATCAGTTGTCGTACAATCGTAGGTATACGATGATATAGATAGGTAGTATCTGTATCTGTAGTAGTGAATCATATTTTGTAAAAATTGAATAGAGAATGACGATGGGGGGAGTTTTTTTTTCTAGATTTTTTTGGTTTCTCCGAAATTTCAGAATTTGAGGATAGTGAACCAGCTGGTACGAATACAATCTAATGAAGAATTATACTAGGTGTATTAAACCTACATTATTATTGCATTATCAACCCCATACATATTAGTCATAAGTCATAAGTACAAGTATAAGTTTAATACACTAACTAATTAAGTAGGAAATACTCAAAAATTTCATTTTCTATAATCAAATTTTAAAAAAATAATTCGTAAACATCCAAAAAAAATTGAGATTTTTCAAGTTATTATGCTCTAAAAAGTCAAGAAATGCATGAAAATTCGAAACCAGCAGATGACATTTTTAATTATCGAGATCCAAATTTTTAGAAATTTTAGATAATACCACGGTATTATTATACATTAAATGTAATATAATTGTTGTATCCATTTATAATTTAATGAAAAAAAAAACTGTCGACTTATTTCCTATCCTACAGGTAAACTCTAGACTCTAGGGGATTGAGTCGAAAGTCGAAAGGTAAGTAAATTATAATTTCAAATGATTTCTCAAGAAATCTGGTCCTCATAAAGTACCTATGTACTATGTAGCTACAAGTAAATAATTTTTTTGTGTCTTAAACTTCTACATACATACAGTACTGCAAGTATGTATTTACCTATATAGAACAAAATTAGATTACGAATTGCTTACAGACTACTACCTACTTATTAGTACAGTCTATGAATATGGTAATATGGTAGACGATTGTCATTTTACATGTGACTTTGTAATTATTTCAAAAATGATTTGATTGGAGCGATTTATTATTAGGTAAGCAAGTATACTACTACATACTACTACAAATACAACTACTACTACAAGTAGTAGAGTATTCGGCAGATAAGGGTGGATCATGCATGTCATTTTATTTCGTAAAAAAATACAAAATAAAAAAAAACAAATTCGGCTTTGTCAGGCTTCCCGAATATCCGAATATCTAATGTAATTGGTCATGAGAACCTGAAAAAAAAAGTATTTTTCACATGCCCTCAATAAATTGGTAGCAGCTAGGCTTCTCTATAAAGTACCCTTTTATAATATAAGTCACTTTAAAGAACGTACAAGTAGATCTACCTATATAGTACAGTAAAGTGTCAAATCTACCTATTACTAAATTAATATATTTGCCTAATTGATTTCTATTTCTAAAATACACCAAATTAAAGATTATAAAAACAGAGTTTTTTTTGATTTTACATAAAAATAAATTATATTTAAGATTATTTAAGTAACCTATCTAAACTAGAATTAAAATGACAAACTTGATTTAATTTGAACAAATGTATCTAATTGATTAGATACATTTTTGATCCTACTTTTAAATCCAAAATAGATACTTTATATTTATGCAGCTCATTTGAATTTGAATGCTTTTTTTGCCAAATTTTGTCCAATTCGAGTTTTAAGGATCTTTATAAAGAAATCTTTTTGTGATTGTGATTACCTACATAATGAATAGGTACAACAATAAAATATCTAGATACATTTTACACAATAAGTTGGCTCATTCCTGGTGGATTTCTTGTACCTACTTACTGCTTAATACTTGAAGGATATTATGTATTATGTTAACTACTACAGATAGGTATGTACTGTATGTTACTATAATATTCATTCTTCTATTTCGGGTTTTAAGACTCAAGAATAAGTTAAATCATGCAATAATTTTGGGTTTTATAAATTACAAAGACAATTATAAGTCGAATCAACAGAGATAGTACCTTAGAAGGGGTTATACAATTCTCAATTCTCAATTCTCATACAAGTACCTAAATGTACTGACATAAAGATACAAGTAGGTAAGTACTAGTAGACATTATTGCATCGTATTGTACAAAATAGATAGATTAGATAGAAATTATAACCAAGAAATATTTCATATGGGCAAATGCATAAGAAAAGTAAATTAGGGGGAAACACGGGACCCTGCGCCGTTCTTTACCCTCACAAATTTATTGCCAAATACACTACATACATAATACCTACTAGATATTTATGTAGTACCCTACAATACAATACCTACCTACCTATATCATCCAAATAAAAAGACATACATTTCACTACTACTCATATTTACTATGACCAAAATGCATTATAAGCACATTATTAGTAGCCCGCAATTTTAATGCTCTTAAATATGAAAATTGATCTAAAATTAAGAAAAAAACCAGGGTACCTCTTTTCACAAGTCTGGTCATTTCAAATAAAATTCAAAATCTTGAAAATTTCCTATACTTATTAAGATTAGGATTAGATCTTTAGGATTTGATCTCGAATTCATTCAAAAATTCAATTCTCGAATTCAGGTTTTTAGCTGATTAAAACTATTGATAAATAACTGAAGATTAGAGTCAATATAAAACTCAAAGTTTGTTATTTAGACACAATTACTGTATGGTATACGTTAATTGGTCAATTTTATAATTTTTAATATTTTTGGAGAGCTTTGGTGATGTATTAAACTGGTTTTTAGTCCATATATAAGTAGGTAGTACAAAGGATATGAGAAATGAGAATTCAAAGAAGCCTCAAGGTACAAAGTATGAATTAAATTTTGAATCATTTAAGTATTTCATATATCTGTAGACTGTAGGTATTAGGTATGTATGAACTTTTTGTATGAAATTCAAGTACCCTTATACCCTACCTATTACCTATATAGGATTGCATAGTATTTAGGAGAAGGTGATTGAGTTGACCTTTAATTTATAATATTTATACTTGTAATTTAATAAGCAAAGTTAATTATATGCCAATGGTTTCTAGGCTTATGGATTTGGAGACTTTTGATGATGATTTAAGGATCAAGTTTTGTATTTTTCGTTAGTAATAATAATGTAATCTGTAACTCTGACTCTGACTGACCAGATTGATTTGAATTTCAGCTGTTATTTGATGTCAATTTATTACTTATGAACTTATGATGTATGAGATATACTCGTAATATTTGAAATTTCACAATAATGCCTAGTTATAAGGAATTGGATAACCTTAAATCGACAATTGTTTGAGTCTGATATCGAATCCACACCCAAGATACTCATTACCATCATCATTATACAGTGTCATGTAAAAATAAAGCTATTCCCTAGTAGCTATATGATCAAATTAGAAATTCTCAGTTTCAAATTCTTAACCTTAAAGTAAAATAAATGCAATTACACCTACAGAATAAGTAATTATTAATTTTTTTGCCTACTCAAAATTCAAAATCTGACATTTTGGTCAGATGTTTGACTAAATCAGTTTTTTTTTACAAATATCTAGTACCTAAATACTAGTAAATGGCATATAAAACAATAATTAGATAACTTACATGAGATTTTAATAAAGTATTTAAGATACCTTTTTATAATTTGTATACATAAGTTCAGATTATTTGAAGTACCTATCAGAACAGATTTTTTAATAAGTTCTGAGATTTCTTTTAGAATTTCATGATTTGAAAACCTAACCTAATATATAGTAGGACATTTAAATTACTGATATTACTGATATGACAAAAATTTTGATTGTCGAAAATAAATTTAAAAGACCCAGTAAAGGTGTTCAGATAGATAGGATATTAATATCCGAATTATCTAAATCAGACAGACCTAGACTAACTATTATCAAGGTGTATTATCTTTCGAAGCCTGTTTAAATTTTATCTCGATGTATCATATCATTAGTAATACGTACATACATGTATATAATATATATAGTATCAGTACTACTTCGTAGATAATAAATTACTAGACTTATAACCTGTAATAATACTAGTACCCTAATAGCAGTTGTAAGTACTGATAGATTGGCTTGAAATTTTAAATCCGAAATTCAAAATAATAATAAGTAGGCACAATTTACCATCAATTGTATCCTAGGATTGAATACTGCACAAAGATATTCTTTATACTTTATAAATTTATAATGCCTATGTAAATTAACACTATCTGCCTATTTTAAAACTCCCTACATACTACCATACATACACATATAAGGTAGGTAGGGTACTATAGGTATAGGTAGGTATAGTGTAATTTCAAGTTCGTTTGGCTAAAATATCAGTATGATAAAGCTGGACTGCTGGACTTTAATTTCGGTTTTAAAGTTATAAAATGAGTCATAATAAACATAGTTGTATAAGTACCTAGCACAAGTAGGTATACTACAGTAGTACCTACTAGTACCCTTCATTTTTATTTTTAGGTACCTATATGAAGTATTCGAGGGTGAGGGAGTTGATGAAAAAAGATTATTTATTTATGTCTTAAATTATACCTACCTATTTTATATTGATAGCAGGTAAAGAATTACTATTAACTATATCATCGTAGATAGGGTTCTATTATACTAGTAAGTACCTACCTATTCTGAAAATTATCGGTATCAGTACTAAATGATCAAATACAGATACATTTCCTGTCTCAAATATTTCATTTTATGAGTTAAAGGGTTCTATCTATCTATATTATACTGGTCTACACTGAATATTACTTGAAGGGAAATAATAACAATGGTTTTAAATTAAATTCTAAACTTATGCTATCGAAAAGTTGTAAGTTTTTCCAAAATTTAATTTTGAAAAAAGCTTTCATTAAACTGACTATATTTCGAATTTATTTCGAAATTTTGAACTTTTTAGTAAGGCAATACCTACAGAATACTGTATTTTGACTAATTACAATAATATGATATGATTGAAAAATGGGTTTTAAATGTTTAGAAATGATTGTAATAAGTACATATTTAGATGAATTATCATAATTTTATGCACTTGTAGATACGAGTAGATTAATGTATGAATTAGATCCTTAAAAATGTGCTTTATAGAGAGAGATAGTACAACAAGTGAAAGTACTGTATATTATACTGTAGTAAGATTTTGTCTAATCGTAAGAAAGAGAAAGTTTAAGAAGAAAGTTGAGATTTTGAGAAAAAATTAGCTAACCTGCCAGCCTGAGAGCGGACATTCTTTGAAATTCAGGTTCTTGAAGCCACTTCCACATCCTCCTGAAGGTCTCCCTCCCACTCTTCAGCTTCGACCATGGTTTTGGATTCCTGAGGAGATCCGAGAGAGTCCCTTGGCTTCTGCAGAGGACCCTTTGGGCGAAGATTGCTTGTGGGATTGAATATCTTTTGAGTTCAGCTGAGATCCTCGCTGCTAATTCCTTCGTGTTGATCTCCTCCTGCTCTCCAGAAGCTGAAGATCCGGTCCCCGAATTTCCAGAACCTGCTGGGGTACTTGTTGTCAAAGTTGGTCCACCACCACCACCACCGATACTCCCAATCACCTTTGTTATGAGAGATGTTTGTTGTTGTTGCTGTTGCTGTTGTTGTTGCTGGTGTTGAGTGTGAGAAATATGCGGATGTTGAGCTATCGACATGCTGTTATTGTTGTTGGAAGTATTGTTGTTATTGTTGTTGGGGCTGGGTGATGGGGGTTCTCGATGCTGGACAACAACAGCAGTTGCACCAGAGAGTGGTGGAGAATTATGATGGTGATTATTAGGAGAAGGTGAACCACCTGGAGAAAGTGAGGCAAGGCCATTGACAGAAGTTAAAGAGACACCTTGGAACCCGGACATATGGCCAGGAGGAGACGAAGACTGGGAGTGATGTCCTGGTGGTGAAAGTGAGGGGGAATGGACCACATGTCCACGACCACCACGACCACCTCCATCGTAGTATCCATTAGGTGATAAGTTTTTGGGCGAGCCCAGTCCATTGTTGTGGGAATGTTGTTGCTGTTGTTGGAAATTGGGTGATATTGACGGGGATGGATGTTGTTGTTGCTGCTGTTGTTGTTGTTGCTGGGAAAGACCAAGTCCAAGTCCATTGGATGGTGATTGTGGGTACTGATGATGTTGTGGGGAGATTCCACCCACGTGTAATTTCTCATATGAGGAATAAGGTGATGCTGAGACAAGACCAAGTGAGCCGAGGCCATTCCCACTGTGCATCACGGTAAATGAGCCAGATCCATGGTGTCCATGGTGTTGTTGGCTATGAGACCCATGGTGGTGTTGGCTCTGGAGTTGTTGATGTTGTTGTCCTTGTTGTTGTTGCTGCTGTTGTTGCTGGTGATGTGCATGGCCAGCATACGCAAATTTGTCAGACATGGTTGAGATTGGGGGAAGGGGTTGTAGAGGGGTCAAAGTGGCATACTGTGAAGAACCGGCTGGAGAATAGCCGGGAGAAAGTCGACCATTCATATTCACAACAGAATGATGGTAACTTTGACCACCACCACCACCTTGTCCATGATCATTTTGACCACCAGCACCAGAGGAACCATGAGTTCCATGGGCATGGTGGGCTTGGAGGGCACGAAATTCTGATGCATCAATCATACTTGCAACTGACACTGAAATAGTTCCTGGAGATTGTGGGTCCTCTTCTTCATCCACTACTTCTCCACCACTTCCACTACCACCACCACCACGAGAACTGACAACCTTAAAATCCTTAAAGTCTTTAAATTCTTTGAAATGATGGTGTTGTTGTTGTTGTTGTTGATGCTGTTGTTGTTGCTGATGATGTTGCTGCTCTTGAGCCAAAGTGACCGAGAGTTCGGCTGCTTCGTCAGAGTCTAAGGAGTCCTGGTCCTGATGCACCTGGTGTTGAAGTTGATTCTGGGGTGGAACAATAACTGTGAGATTTTGACTGGTCAGCCTCCCCACCTGCACTGTGTGATGCTGTGGGTGATGCTGATGATGCTGGATGGTTTCAATTTCCTCCTCACCACCCAGGTTACAGTCATCGATGGTGGAGGAATGTTCAGACTTGCAGTGCTGATGCTGATCCTGCTGAGCACTGTGATTCTGTTGTATTTGCTGGACTAGGGCCAGAGGACTGTTCTGGTGTTGTTCTTGACTAGAGCTGATTCTGAGAGAGTCTGAGCTGAGGGACAAGTCCTCGGCTGCAGTCTGTAGGTCTTCGGCCTGACTATGAGTCAGTTGACTAGAACTTATTATATTATTATTACTATTGTTCTGCTGGGTATTTGTGGATATTTTCGAGTTTTGCACAGCCTGGCATATCCGGTGTAAAGTAAGGGTAGGATGGTGTGATCCGTGCGATGTGACGACCACCACTCGACTGACTGGGCCCAAACCAGAGCCCAGAGACCCCAGCCGAGCTGCTCCAACAGGCGAGAATACCTCGGAGAGTCCCCTCTGCCCCGTGGTTAGGAGGAGCTGGCCTGCAGGGCCCACCATCAGGGGCAGCTGGTGATGACCAACACTATGTTGTTGTTGTTGTTGTTGTTGACCTCCGTGGACATGCTGTTGTTGTTGCTGCAATTGTTGATGGTGATGCGCGCGCGCATTTCGTTCTCCACTTCCATCGTTCTCGTTCTCGACCTCCTCGACACCCTCCTCCACATCTTGCTTGATTGACATGACCTGGTGGCCATCCTGGTCACCCTCATCATGAAGGTGCCGATGAGCCTCCTGATGGTCCACTGACCGAGGTGGTGGAGGATTATCAACACCATCAACACTATAGTCGACTTCTGAGAGAGCTTCGTCCATTTCAGAGTCCATTTCGAGGGACAATTTACTTGGGTAGAGTCACCCCATTCAATATGTCCGTTCTCTGTGGGTCAAGTAGGCACAGTTGTGGGTCACTCGGGTCACTCGGGGTACACCACCACTAGTTAGTTAATTAATTAACAAGCCGATGATTGGGAGTTGTGGCGAGATTTTCCGAGTTGAATAAAATACAAAGCTATATACTTCTCGCCCATCATCATCTTTCTTTCTCTACTACCTAGTACATAGTACTGTATAATATCCGTATCTGTAATATGCTAGGTACCTACAAAAATTGTATATTGTGCCCGTAAGTAGTCGTCCTCGAAAACCGAGCTTTCTCCTCTACACTTTACTTGGCCAAGCTCACCCTCCTCTATAATGCTCCCTACATACATATATACATGTATACATAATACATACCTACATGCCTAGTACAAGTATACCTATCTATGTAGCACCCTATATGTACGTATGTGTATGGAGGATTTAAACGGGAGATTTCTGTGTGCGCAAGCACACACGCATCACCTCGACTTGGATCTCGAATTCGGACCAAATCGGATACCCCGAACTCAACTAAACCCTCCATTTCGGCCTCAACTTCAAATACAAAATTCTTCATATAAAATATACACTATCTTACGTATCCTTTTTTTCCATTTACTTTCATCATTTTCTACTTCACCCCTACTATACCTAATACTATGTACTTTAAGGTACTACATAGAGAAATACATTTGAAAGTTGTGTACTACTATACTATACTTGTGTACTATGCACTATAGTAGTAGCTGGGTATTATGATGAGAATCAAAAGCACCTACCCTTCATTTCAAACATTTCTCTCGAGTCCTCGAGCTCTGAATTCGAAATATTATTATTATTCTCCGTCGGAAAGCCCAGCCAAAATACACACACTCTCTGACCAAATCTAAAAACCAGCCGAAAAAATCCAGAGAAAGTTGTAGAATGAAATCATTCTTTGAAAAAAGTACCTACCTACCATTTATAAAGACGTTGAAAATATTCTGCATTTTCAAAACTAAATATTGGGAATTTTTTATAATTTCGATGATTTTTAAATCTGTTATAATTTCTTATTAGTTATTGTTATTAAGTACCTTAAGGATCTTAATAATCTTATTTTCGAGGACCTTCTATCTGTACTGTCCAAGTTTGAATTTCTTAAAAAATTGACCAAAAATTTACTGGATTTGGTCTCGTTTGATTTTGACGAAATGACCTAAACTTCTGATCAAACTCATAGACAACATCATAACCTTTAACTCGTACTTTTATAACATTTATAAGTGTACCTACATAGAACTAGGTACTACATATATACCTATATGTATATATGATTTAATATGTTTTGCTCTACTACCTAATAATAAGGGGCAGCTGCATACAAACACGGGTAGAAACTGAAATAGAAAAGTAAAATGCATTTGAATTCAAAAAGTAAAAAGTTTACCTACTATTACATAGTCCTAGTATATTACTAAAGACGTACTTTTATACCTTATACATACTTACATATGTACATAGTACATACCTACCATGTAATGTAGTAGGTATAATAAAGTATAAAATTTTGATCACAAATACAGGAAATGAGTAGCCCTATATCCTAGAAGCCTCATATTATGTACCTTAGGTATGTATAATACCTTTGCACCTGGCCCTATCTCTCGCACGTGCCCTTAAAATATACCAAAGTACCCTTACTTCATACATACCTAGTAATCCTATCAGTAATATACCTTAGCTAAATATCATACCTACTAGTACTTATTCTTATTCTTAGTTCCTACCTAGTGCCTAGGCAGGTAAGTAAATTAGAAATAAAAATAAAAACTAAAGGGTCCCCTTTTCTCCGAGTTTTACCTAATACATTATACAAAGTACTTACATAATAGTACCTACCTACCTATCTACAAGAAAAACCGGAAGTCCACAATTCGTCATACTCGAACAATTTACATTTTGGTATGGATTTTTAAAAAAAATTAAAAATGAATTTGTTTAAACTACTTTTGTAATACCTATTAGTATTTAGGTACGAGTATATAGGATATTGTAGGTGTTTTGAATTTCATTTTAATACCATTATTTTCAAAGGTACTTGAACATCTTGAATGTTATTTTGCATTAGGCACTATGCCCATGTAGATACTTATATGTATTACAGAGTATTATTTAATGGTAGTAACATAGTACATACAAGGATATATTTATTATTAAAATAAAATAAGTTTTTGATGGCGGCGAAATTAAGTGCCTACTTGTCAGCTCCCCTTTTCTTTTCTTTCGGTTCTAAATTTCGGACTAAAAACTCATTTTATGTATAGGTACACAAAATGTACATAAGAATATTATGTACTACATTTTATACATACAAACATATTGTTCATTTCATTAGTATCTCGGTAAAATTTCTATATAAAGAATCCTTACTGTATATCTTAAATTTTTTTTGAAAACTTTAAGCAAAGGTTCCTAAGTCATTTTTACTGATAGAATTTCCAGATAGTTTTCAGAGTACCTTATACTAGGGAATTTGATATACAACCTATCTATAGTAGAATGCTTAATATTTCAAATTTTAAGAGATTTGAGATTTATAATTCTGTAGATATTTAGTATCTGTATTTATATTACTACTGTACTGTAGGTAGGGTACTTTAGTCTAGAAATTATGATACCAAAATCCAAGGACTTTTCAATGTACCTACTTAAGTAGATACCTAAGTAAAAGTTTGAAAACTAAAATATCCAAATTTATTTCCCTATCTTTGTAATCGAAATTTTCGTTGTTTGAGTTTGAACATATGCCATTGTATATTACTATTACAGCTATATAGCAACTATATGTTTGTATATGTCTGTGTATATGCACATACTTACATATGTACTTATTTATGCCTTGAAGCATTTCGATTTCAGTTGTCCATTTGGTTCATTTCCTGGATAATTATAAAATTATATTATGATTATACTGTAGTATAATCTTACTGTATCTCTTATGTAATCATATCATAATACCAGGATAAATATGGATATCAGTACAGTACAGTACCAATATGAATGTAGTATAGATAGGATAGAAGTGCATTTTCAAAAATAATCGTAAATCACAAATCCAGCTGTCTCATACCTACCAGTAAATCTACAGTCGAATCACTTCATATCGTATACAAAATACAGACACTTAATTCTAAAATGTAAGGACCTACGACATATCCTATACATACTTAAAATTTACATGAGTAGAGTACATATGACCTATATGTACAAATAGATAGTAGATGAAATAAACTATATGTATGTAGTACCCTATTGTCTCTATATATGTCTGTATATGTAGTTGAAGTTCAACTTTTTTTGTCAAACTTATCAGTGGATCTTGCCAAAGTATTTTTGACTTTAGTAGGTAAGTAAGTACTTTTTTATTAGATCTTGAGAAGATTGACCGGAATTCGGTAGGTCTTGAAACTTTTTCGATTTTTTTTTTTGGACTAAAGAAGAAAAGCACATGTTTTTGGTTCTGTTCAGGCCGAAAGCATGGAAATTATTGATTTAGATTGGTAGCCTGTGAATGAGATACACTATGGTACTACTACACTATTATACTACTGCTGGCTGGTGTAATAGAAGAAATCCGATAATTCTATTTTATATTAGTTTTATTCTCAAATGCTTTTTCCTACCAGAGTACAGAGATCAATAATAATTACATTTACGCATACTACTAATACTACTACTACTATTGCTACTAGTTCGAATCTCTTTTTATACAATATTGAACACTTTTGTTTTGTATTTTATGCAGGACCAGATACACATCTAGGATACATTGCATTGGTAGTATTGGTACTAGTAAATCATAATATTATTAAAAACTGTATAATAGTATTGGAATATAGATCGACCGAGTTTCATTTCATTCATTCTGAATTCTGAACTTGAAAAGGTTTTATGCCAGTTACTTAATTGACGAGATATGTCAAAAATCCATAATTATATGAGACCCAAGTACCTACCTGTTTCATAAATATACATAGGTAAGTACCTTCCTAAATTTGTAGGTGAAATTTTCTAAAATTCCTTTATATATTCTCAAAAATTTAGATACTTGAAGATATTTTGGAAAAGGTTTTATTTTTAAAGTACATACCTACATAATAGATGTATAGGTACATTTACTTTTTTCAGAAAAACCATTAAAATATGATATCATTCTGATCAGGGGTTTTGTATAAGTTGTGATAATTCATATTATACCCATAATGTATCTTATCTTAGATATAGGTAATAGGCATAGGCAGTAGGTTACGTACCCATGTATACTCATGTATAAAATAAAGTAGATAAAATTTGGTTTATTATTTTTTTATTATAAGTTTTGTTAGGTCCAAATTTCTTGTTTTCGGTCGAGTTTAACAAAGGCCCCAAAATTCTGTTGTAATTTATGACTTTGAACAAAACAAAAATGTTTTCTTGCAAATGTTTGATCAATAATAAAATGCAATATTGCTCTAATCAATAAATGAATCGTGATAGTAGTATTTTACTAGTACCCTACTATAATACCATACCATTTACTAGCTTTAAGTCTATCTTTTTATATTTGTAGGTAGGTATAAGGTTCTAGAATTAATAATCTAAGGGTAGTATTATAAAGGTACTTACCTTACCTACTCCGTACTATAGTATACATATCTACTACATAGCGACCAGCTTACTAAGACTATGACTTACGGCCAAGTAGTAATCGTAAGTCAAAGTCATGTTATATAGTACTAGGAATTATAGTTTATAGTCATAGTGAACTTTATATGTAGGTTATTTTGTAGATTACGAGTATAGGTTACTTATTTTGTGAAGCAGTAAATTATTCAAAATCAGGATCAGGTTTTTTATAATTACAATAGTTAAATAATCATCAAAGAAATTATAATTTTTATTATAATGTTAGGAACTTTAGGTATATCCTTAAAAAACCCCTTAATTCAATATTTTACCTTTCTATTTCTAACCCTACGATTTTTAAATGTTCTCTAAATAATATCCTTTTCTGTAAACTATTTTGTATTATTTAATTTCTCAAAAGTATTACTTAATAAATTGAATCTGAGTTCTATTAGTATTATGATTAATTAAATTTTTATTGATAAATAACTTCAAGAAAAGATCTAGACATATAAAAGGCAGGTCAAAGTATCAAAAATGCAGATCTTTGATTTTGATGCCGATGATTCTTTTATGAAAAATTCTAAAGATAAATTCAAAGATATTATTATATTGTACTAATCATGATATCCCAAACTTACCATTAAGGTCGACCTTTTTGTTCATTGTCCAGGAAGAAAGTATTCTAGTACTATATTTTTTTTAAATCGTCCAAGTCTCGACTATCTTATATCAAAATGGATGATATATCAGTAAGGTAAAGTTTCAAATAAGTTACAAATGAATATAATACTAGTAGGTACTAGTGTATGTGTATATTACCTATAGTCTTTATACATATTATAGCTTTTTAATAATTTTAAATAAAAATAAGTGCAAACATTTTGATACTAGTTTTTGATTATGTAATATATAAAGTCTTTTTATTATTCATAAAATCATGGGAGAGGTCAAGTCAAGTCAAGGGGTAGTTAAAAGGGGACATATAGTACATAAACCTTAATTTGAAAAAATTCTTCAAAATATGCAGAAATTACAGCAGCATAAAATTTATGTAATTTACCGAGAAAAAAGATAATTACAGATATATTTAAAGATTTTGAGATTCAAACATTTTGTAAAGTATATCTATAATTAATTATATTCATTTATACTCTATATAAGGACAGCACACATCTTACTAAATAGTATAACATTCTATCATTTTATCTATTCTAAAAACGGAATACATAATATATTATTTCATTCTGCCTCATTTTTTTATTGTTAATTATCATAAAAAGTTAACTAATTGTAATTCATTATTCTTAGGATTACATAATACACTATCAGTTAGGTTCAGTTTTGTATAAATAAATGGTAATAATTCAAAAATCTCTACATTTTTGTACAATCACTAGCACTAAGGGCCTAAAAGGGATCATTTTTCTCTATACAGTATACAAGTAGGTAAGGTAGTACTATAAGTACAAAATTTGGATAAAATAATGAGCAAATCATTATTAAACTTCTTTATTATATATCTTAAAACCCTCATCCAAAACTTTAATTGTAAATTTAAAGTGCATTTTAACATACATTAGGATATATCATAAATTCATAATATATAGATAACAAAATTAGTCTACAGTTTTTTTTTACAAAATTTGCAAGTCTCGTAGAGTCATATGAATGGTATGGTTGTGCTATTATAAATATGTATAATGCATAAATTTTGGACAAAAAATCTCAAAATCTTTAAAATCTAGTCTAAATTATCATCAAGTAGATATACCTAATTTAATTAATAATAAAAGTATGCTTTTTTATACAGAAAAAATAGCTCAAGTCATTTATATTCATATTTTTGTGCATAGGAAATGCCTTAAATTTACTTTAAAACTAATTACCTAATAGTAGTATTTCTTTTATAAAAGTAGAGATAAGTGCAAATAGGTTTCTTTCAAACCTTGTAAAATATTGCAAATTTGTATATACTTACCTATCTAAAAGTACTTTTTAGGATTACGAGATATAAATACCCTTAAATTATTTGAGATCATTAAAAATTATTTTAATTTAGACCTATAATATGTTAATTACCGTACTTATTTAAGGTTAATGTTAATAGATATACCTTATCTTATGATAGTAGCATTTCTAGCTTGTTTAGGATAAATACTTATACAATATAAGTACTCTGTATCATACCTTAGATATACATAATAGCCTTAAGTCTTAAGTGCATATGCAAATTTAGTTTACGTATCATTTGTTCATTTTTGTGCTTTCTTGAATTTCTTGATTGGAATGCTTAAGGAAAATTATAATTTTAGAAAAAACTTATTTAATTCAGCTCTGAAAAACCTTCCCTAAATCTCAAGTTTACATGACCTTTATTTATGTAACAAAGACCCATATGCATGCATGTACATAATATTATGGTATTCTGTATTTTAGTGCGAAATTGTGGCAAAAACTGATATTTCAGACCCTAAACGAACATGCATTTTGTAATTTCAACCATTTTAAATCTTTAATTCTATAGCCGATTCAATTTAAAAAACCTGAATTTGGCCTCAAATGTACATTATCTGTAGAAAAAAGGACAGGCCAGGTCGAGACCTATCTAAATTTTGGACTGGATAAAAACAAGTATTGACTGTCAAAAATCAAAGCAATAAAAAGCAAAATAAATGTAAAAATAAAAATAAAAATAAAATCAAATGCAACTTATAATAATAAGGTAGTTTTAATAAGACAAAATATTATATAATAATAATATAAAATAACAAAAAAAATCATCTGTTTCATTAATAATAATAATTGATTTGATTTGATTCGATTGTTCTCATTCTCATATTAGAATACATTATAGGATAAATTATAAATATATCTACTAGGTAGGTAGTAGTTAATTAATTGATAATAATAATAATAATATATAATCTGTCTCTCAAAAATAATTTCTACCTATCTATAGCCTATAAATAATACAAGGATAAATAAACTTGAATCTTGTACAACTAAATCTTCACTTACACAAAATGTACAAATAATAATGTAATCAAAAGTTATAAGCAATATTTAACAAACTTAAAATAAAATAACAATAATAAAAGTACAATGTATATTTACTAATTACTATTACCTACGTATATTTCAAAATGTAAAATATAATCTGTGAAGCATAATATAGCGTATAAAATGTATATGTAAATACAAAATATTTATATAGTTATGTTATAGGTATAAACAACAATAAACTGGATTTTTGATTTTTGATCTCTGCAATTTACCTACCTACTCTAATAATTGTCAAAGTAAGTAATAAATAAGCAGCTTAGATTGTATATAGCTTTCAAAATAATAATAATATAAAAATCTATCTAAATAATATTTAAGATAAGTAGATAGCTACAATTACAATAAAGGTATATAAGTAATAGTCATGTCTCGTCTTAAATTGGAAAATAGGCTTAGAAAAAACATACATTTAATGTATAGGTATGTACAACTTTAATAACAATCATTTTTAAGTTACTAGTCTGATTAAGTAGCTGCTTCTAATTTACATAAAAATTACCTACAGATCAAAACCTAGATTTATGTTTAAATTATTTTGTGTACTTTGGATTCGGAATATATTACACACTTTTCTTAGCATCAAACTTAATCCTAATCGTAAGTATAATCATAATTATAATGGACATTTCAATACAAAAACTATCAAAATAATCTATCAACAAAACAACCAAAATATGAATATAAAAATGAACATCAGCGGCGATCTACTGGTAAAAAACTACCTTTTCAATAATTAATAAAAATAAAATAATTATGATAGTCATCGGGGTTAATTACAAAAAATGAACAATATCAGTAAAAAGCTGGCCCAATCGTCAATCATCATAAAAAAAATCACTTACAACACTTACATACCTATAACCTACATAGAGTATAAAAATATTTTCTTCGTTTAATCTATAATAATAGCAAGTAATTAATCATAAAAAGTATCAGTTTCAGCAATAGGCTCCTCTGCTGGACAGTAAGTAAAAAAAAAAGTATTCAATTACTTAATTATTTAATTATTCATAATGATAATGATGAGGGGGAAAGTCAGTAAAGTAGAGGAGTCAGCTTGTTCTATTCTAGCACTTAATAAATAATAAATAAATATTCAATTAACCAATAAAATTGATAGGTAATAGCAAAAAAACTATATTGTTATTTCTTTCTCTACCTACAGTACCTACTCAAACAATATGGTCAGTCTCTTACAAATATAGTACTAGCAGTAATAAGTACCTAATAGTTAGGGATTTTTATATGCCTATATAAAAATCCCTAATTTTAATCTAATTCTAATTACTTTCCAACTCTTCATAACTTGGCCAACTCACATAGTCGTGTCAGACTCAATCAATATTCAATTTAGCAGTAGGTAGTAATTAAATATCAAGTAAAAAAAGACTAAAATTAAGTACTACGACAATAATACCTAAGTACCTACATATTATATATTGATAGTTACCTATAGATTAAATTAGTTTGGCATACTTTTTTCCTCGATATTTCAAGACTTGTTACTCATTTTAATTTAATAATAATAATAATAAGTTTCATGTCTATATCGTTGAATATGTAGTAG
Organism: Nanhermannia cf. coronata Gr-Ori-00579; assembly: GCA_034699045.1. Taxonomy (NCBI): domain Eukaryota; kingdom Metazoa; phylum Arthropoda; class Arachnida; order Sarcoptiformes; family Nanhermanniidae; genus Nanhermannia; species Nanhermannia cf. coronata Gr-Ori-00579. The sequence continues at coordinate 17,016 of JAQIXA010000410.1, forward strand.
TACATGGTACATAGTAAAAAGATAGATATATTAAAGTCAATTTGGAAGTTCAGACGCGATGATAGAATAGAATATAGAATAGAATGTAAGGTAGTTATTATATGATTGGGGATTTTATCAAAAACTTTCTTGTCTACTACAGTAATAAATGTAAAAAAGGTAATAGTAGAATAGTGTATTATGTAACTTTAATTATTTTGTTGTAAAAAAAAGATAGATAGTTGTGCAATAAAGAAATTAACTCCGTAGTCGTTCGTGGTACACAATATATACACGCTTTTTCTTTATACCTACGCCTAATATGTATCCTAAGTCTCATCCCTTTAGAATTGCTTAATTTTTTTAGGAAATACATATAATAGTAATAGTACCTACTTTAATAGTATGCTTAGATAGAATATAATGCATATGTAAGAGATTCTGACCAGTAAATCAGAATGAATCAGTAATTAATTTCATTTCCTTAACATTCTTGATACGAATTTTTAAAATAGGAACGCATAATACATTTCCATATAATTCACCTACAGCCCTTACTCAATCATAATCTTATCCTTAATACTTACATTTTTAATCTTACTATAAACTAGAGCGATTATGCATTTCACTAAATATGTATAAGTACGTTAACCTTAGAATAGAAATACCTTAATTTGAAATCACCAAATAGTTAAGCTTCTTTTACAATTTTTTTTCGTATAATTACTTGTTGTTTTTTTTTGAAGACAGAAGAATGGTTAGTTGGTTAGTTGGTGGTAGTAGATTAGTGTGATGACGACTTTACGAATAAAGTTAAAAAATCATATATTTTCTTCGGTTTTTTCTAATCTTTAAACCCAAGAATCTCCAGCGGGTTGATTATGTTGGCTTCCTAGATTGTCTACAGAATTTGTATTATTCGATTCTGGTGGCCAATGAGAATGATCTGTGGTCGAATGGTATCCACGTAAAGTATTTCCGTTCCCTCCAACAACAACACCATCGTAACTTCTATTCTTTTTCTTTTCTCTATTTACTTGAGCGTAAAGGGGTTCTCCTGGTTTCACCTGGATAAATGAAATTATACATTAATTAAAATGTTCAAATAAACTTAAAATATGTATGGCACTAAATTTCAAATAAATAAACCCATTACATAATGTAGCCAATATTTATAGCAAAAAAAAGTACCAATAAAATAATTCCAAAATATGCTAATAGACTTGTAATATATCTAATAAATAATAAATAATTTGTCCATTTATAAAATTAAACATTTGAAAACTCGTTCCAAGTTTGAAAACGATACAATAGCTAAGAATGGCAAAATAATTTTTACAGAAACACTCTCATAAATACCTATGTTAAAAGCATACAAGAGATTGGGCATGCTTAAAAAACAAACAAGTTTAATAAGTAAGTAGGAAAACAAGTAATCTTTTTAAGTAGATAAAATTTTAGAAAAAAACTAGGTATTTTTTTGGCAAAAAAAAGAAGGCAAAATAATAAATAGAGATAATATACTAGTACAAACACACAAATAATATGGGATCAAATATTTTAAAACCCACCAGTCGAAGAAGTGTTTTGGAATTTTGGAAATTACATTGATCAGTTATTCAGTCCAGGCTAAGTTATATAAAATGAGGATAAAAAATTCTTATGGTTAGTCCATATGTATTAAAGATTATTCTATACTATTACAGTAGTAGAGGAGAGCCTTTTTGTACAGAGAGAAAGATATTTTTGAAAGGTGCAAATATTTTATATTTTATTAAAGAAAGATATATTTTAAAGGTGTAACATCAAATGTTCTTAAAGAAAGTTATCAAAGATGAAGAGAAATAGATTAGTAAGTAAAAAAAAGTATTTTTAAATGTTTAAAAAAACAGAAATCAAATAAGTATACCATTTGAGTCTGATACATGCGATATGAGGCAGCAGGGGTATGCGAATTTTCATCCGGATATTTCATATCAGCCATTGGCATTGGGACATTATCTTCTCTCTGCTCATAAAGGCAAGAGGATTTTAGTAGAAGGAAATGGGATGTATACAATACATAATATTTATAATAATTTAAGTATAAAGTATATATTTCCTCCTTATCTAAATTACTCAATCATGAATATTAAAAGCTTACCTGAGTTGCATAATTAGCTGCTGGACTTTTGGGCAAAGAATTATTTCCAGAGATTCTGGGCATAGTTTTGTCTTCATATCTTGTACCACTTTGACTCGCCATTGGTCTATTTAAAGTTGAATTTGCATTTACAGGAGAGCCAGCAGTCTCGTTTCCACTCGGGCCGGGACTTCCCCCTCGAACACCACCTTTACTTATAAAATCCTGCTCAGTCCAACCTGCTTTTTTGTACACTTCTCTTAATTCCTAAAAATTATTATAAACATTTTACACAAATGCTAAATCAATCATCATATAATCAGTTTCATTGAAATCTTACTTGATGCTGCCACATTGAATATCTGATAAAATAAATCAAAATAAAACATACTTAATTAAAACTGGGAAAAATTTTTTCTTTCTACAGAAATAAATTTAGAATAAAATAGGTAAAAAAATACTTACAAAACTTGTGATGCAAATTTAACAACTCTTGGCGAGTAGCGTCGTTTTTGTTGAGTTAAAAGTACTAATCGTTCTACACCTTCAGCTTCCATTAGAGATCTATCATTTCAAAGTTATTTTATTTAAAAAAAATATTCAATAAAATGGAATTGTCCATGAATGTACATACCTAGAAAATTCTGCATTTTTCTTGATGACTTCATTAAGGGTAGCTAAAACAGCAGCTATTGTATCGTCGGAAGTGGCTTGGTCTTGTGCTCGGCCTGAAGGAAGTTTTTGAACCAAATCTCTCATAGCATATTTACCTAAAAATTTAATCAAATTAAGGATGATAAGTGAAAAATCCTCTTTTTAAAATTGTTGATCTTTTTTACCTATCAACTCTTTATTCCTCTGATCTAGGGCTAAATTACGTAGGGCAGTAGCAACAGCGCACACAACTCGATCAACTTCCATTCGTAATAACTCTACTAAAACTGGAAGTCCTTTTTCTTTCCTAACTGCTGCACGGATTTCGATACTAAACATAAATTAGAATTAAACTATTATTGATCCTAGTTTGCATATAATATATAAAATAATACATACCTCGGTTGCCAATAACAAGCTGCCAAATTTTGCTAAAATATTAAATTAAGCGAGTTAACACCAGAATTATTATTGGGAATTGAATTGAATTGAATTACTATTGCTCCGGCAGCTGCCTCCAAAGTTTCGGGATTTGAACAATTAGAAAGAAGAGCCAAATATGCTTGAACAACTTCAGGTCTAAAAGAAAATAAAAATGAATAAAGATCTCATAAAAAATAATTTTTTTTGTTAATAAAAAATAAAAACTATAAAATCACTTACTGCCAAAGTAGTTCCATTCCTCTGATAGGGTCATTTTTATTTAAACTGGCATTTCTTGAAGGTAAACCTGTTGTGGAATTAGATTGATTTGAATTATTTCCATCACCTTTCGGTGAGGACGCTGCAGCTTCTTTCTTCTTTTTATTGGCCCCAAAACATCCCAAATTGTCACCCTTTGCATTATTTATGGCAGTTGCTCTACTCTGTACTGGTGGAGGATGTTTATCATAATTAGGATCTTCTACTTCTTGACATCTGTAGCTTAAGTTGCGTAGTATACAAACACCATTTTCTACACTTTTATCATCTATATCTGCTCTTGATAGAGCGCAACGAATGACATGTAAAAGTGCTTCAACAAGTCCTTCACATTCTCTTAACTTTTTCCTAGCATATTCACCAGCTGAACTTACATTTCTAAAAGAAATATAGATATAAATTAATATCCATTTATTTATATACTACCTTATCAGTATCAGTAAATATTATTGATTTGTAGAAGCTTTACCTTAGAACTCCTGAAGCATTTTTAAATACTAAAAATTAACAAAAAATTATTATTAATTATAAACATTTGCTTTCGTATAATGGTCAAAATTGAATTTTATAAAAACAAATTTTACCAATGGTCCAACATGCATCAGGTATATGACCAGAACCACCGGTCGATCTTTCCCATCCACTATGAGGTATCACTACCATATTTACTAATTGAACAATTGCATCATCAATTATCGCTTTCTTAAGTTCCTATAAAATTGAAAATTCCATATTATCATTTCGTTAAAAATTCATATTATAAAGATAAGTAAAGTAATTAATAAAGAATGAGCAATAGCGTACCTCACAAGAAGATAAATTCCATAAAACTCCAGTTACTAGTTCTTTAACTTCACTATCTGGAGTTCGTTTTAAAAGTCTAATTAGTGATGGAATGCCGCCTGCACTTTTGATTGCCTTTTTATTTTCATCATTTTGTCGCCCGTACGATAAATTCCTATTTATAAATCCAAAATTTAATATCAATTTAAAAATAATCGTACAAATTAATTACCTGAGTGCGCCGCATGCATTTCTATTGACTTCTGGCTGATCATGACTTAGGAGGGCTACAAGAGGAGGAATTCCTAGAAAAATTAATCAAAATTAAGATTGAAACTCGTCGATTCTTTATTTATATGAATACTTACCGCCAAGCGTTCTTGTTCTGGATTTGACAGGATCATCCATATAACAAAGATGCTGGAGGTAAGCTGCTGCATTGGCCTTTACTACGGGATTTGGATTCCCCAAAAACTGAATCACTTCATGAAGATCGGGATCACGCCACCTCACACCACCACTACCGCTTGGAAACATCACTATTAGGCATTTTAATAAAGATAAATTAGTACAAGTAAAATAACAGAATACTAACACATTTGATAGGGTAAATACAGCAAACAATAAAAGCATGTAAAAAATTATAATAAAGCAAAATTATAATATTAACCTGAATTATTATTCATCATTAAATTTGCGTCCATCATTTGAGAATTTAAGTCATCCTCTTGATGCAAATGAGAATGTTGTCTATTATATGGTGGATAATGTGATGTACTGGGCGATAATTGAAGTTGTTGAAGTCTTGGTGGAGAACTTGATGGTTCTCCACCCATTAACATTGCATTTGGCACAGAATGATTGTCATTTATATTTTCATTGATTGCTCCACCACTTAATAAATATGGCCGTACAGGAAGATTCCCATAATGTGAGGTCGAAGCATTATTACCAAGAACTCCTGAAAGATCCTCATCTATTCGTATGACACAACGTACAAGCAAAAAAATATATTTTATAAAATTTGCAACGAAAAATAACACAAAAGTGCATTAAAAAATAATTTTGTATAAAGTATTGTGCAGATCAGTGCAGTGGTTGCACATACTTTGGTACATTATATTATGAGTGTTGGTGCAACACAGAAAATGCTCAACAAACAATTTAAGTAAGGTAGGTAGGTACTTTAATTTTAAAAGCTAACCTCCATAATTTCCAGGTGCATTGGAAGCGTTCACCAAATACTCTGGCCTTGGGGCTACTCCAGAGTCCAGCTCTTCGTAACCTTGTGGAGGGTACCCTTGTCGAATATAATCTTTATTGAATTGAAAAAAGTAAACAAATTAATTCGGAGTTCAAAAGTTTGATTAATAAATAACAAGCTCAAAAATACAAAAGCTAAAAAATCATATATTAGGTATCTATTATTTATCAACTACTAATACTAACCCATACAATAACTCGAATTATAATTTGATAAATACTACAACTAGATCTTACGACTACAATACCACGATAATATAAGAAAATGTAAAATTAAACTTATTTACTTATTTTACTTAACTTTAGTTATAAGACCAAAATAACTAATAAAACTAATAAATACCTGTTCTAAGACGAATATAAATACTAGTTTTTGGCATTTGAAATACTTGCAAATAAAAATAGATAGAAAGAAATCACTTCACACTTCACAAGCACTTTTAGAAAAACAAGCTCATAAAGATATAACTTCAAATCTCATCAAGTACAAGTTACAAGGATTAGCAGATTTTTTGAATTTCTCTTCTCATCATAATTATCTCACTCATCAATGCAATATCAAGTCATCACAATAATTCATACTACTATTTCAAATGTCATAAAAAGTATGTACATCAGTAGGTATTAAATTCAATTGTTTAGCTAGCTAAAAATTATTTATTTATTTTATTACCCTCTTTTGCATTAGAAATTAGGTTTTACATATAAACCACAACCGACCACATTATTAACTTCCTATTTCCTATCATTTGAATTTGAATGACTCCACCCAAAAAATTGAGATGATTTAAAACCTAATATATATTATTATCTTGCTCTATGCGGACATCCATTTCCTTTCTATTTCTACCACCTATACCTATCTATCTAGTATAGGTATCATTTCACCATCACATCATTAATAATTCTATTTATTTCATTAATAAAAATCAAGTCTTTTTCGATACTTATTTCAAATATATGTACATATACTTACTGCCTACTACACAAGTAAATAAAAACAAAGTGAATTATGTATATCTACAATCTACCACAAAACAAAACAATTTTACAAAACTTCAAACAAAATGGAAGGTTATACGAACTGTCAAATTACTTATATTATAATTAAAATTAATATACCTAACCATAAGTAGTAATGCAACTATTCCCCTAACCCTTCTTTTATACAACTGCACTGTAATTGTAATACACTTACAGTAAGTGACTTACTTATTAAGCTTTTTACCATTACAATCTTTCAACTCTCAACTCTCACCCTACCAATTGCATACTTTTATTCTTAAAATAACACATCAAGAAGTTACGAAGTTAAACCCTATATTTTGCAGTAGAGTCTGTAATAATATTACATTGGATTGGAACCCACTAGTCACTAGACAAATATTGAACCAAATATTTGTCAAATATAGGAAAATTCTCAGCTTATGGGAATCAAAAGCTAAGTAAAACATTGGAGACACAAACGACAACTAACCATGGGTGCAAAATAATTTCGGAAGAAACATCACCTGGCAAGCCGGAACTAAAAATATCCTGAATATCCTTAAATCCTGGGCGAGAATTTCCTCTCAATATCTTTCCCCATAACTCCAAATAGAGCAAAAAAATGATATTCTAATTCTATTCATATAAAGTAAAGTGAAGATCTTGCCTATTTATACAAGTACATACATATGTATTTGTAAAGTACAATTTATATGATACAGGAAATTCTTACAGGATAATAAAATCGAATTTGGAAACTTAAAAGGGTTAATAATAATTTCCTTCTTGTACTCATAATACTTAATACATAGGGTATTAGTAACCAAGAAGTCTCTAAACTTAATTTAAATGTATCTTCAGTTTCAGTCTGTCTATTTGGTTTAGTCAAGATTCAAGAATACTCTATTTTCCTAATTTTTTCAAAATTCAGAGGAAATTAAATTAAAATCTTTCTTTCTACATCATGATGCGATGTAATGAACTATGTTTTAATTTAATAACCCCTAGAAATTCTACCATAAAAATACTCTCAACTCAACAAAATATATATGCAATCCTGCCTGCTACTGAATTCTGTATCTCAATCCCAATCGTCTACTAAAAAACACAATTTCTAAAATACATACTACTACTCTTCATACATATGTAAGTTCCTCACTAAATTACCGCACCATTAATTCTAGGGTTGAGAATTCTCTTATGTACAATAGAAAAACAAAATAAAATAGAATTTCTTGCCAAAATTCAAAAGTAAAATCAAATCATTAACAGCTATATGCCTTTGTTATTAGTTATTTCTTATTTTGTGCAATATACTTAATACCTACTAGTAGTACAATGTACTAGTCTACGATTCAAGAGATTGAGAATTTAAGTAAAGAAAAGATTATAATTTAGAAAAATATTACAAGTCTATTCTGAAATAATAAAATAAATGTTTATTGTTTGTTTTCTATTACATTTTTTACCTAATTGAAATAAGTTGTTGCTATCTTCATTGCTATCTTAATCTTACTTGTATTTAAGTTCACTGAAGACTCAATTCCTAGTCTCATATTAAATACTTATTACTTTACTACATATTAATAATGCGTTTCTCTGCCTATTATAGTTTTTTTTATTAGAAAATAAAAAAAGAACCTTATCTATTTACCTACCTACATATTTGTTTTTAATACGATATTAACTTCATAGACCACTTACTACTAAAGCGAAGGAATAAACAGAGAAATAGACAAACTACATTTTTGCACATGAAAAATTACCTCTCAAACTAATATCTCTTGAATTTTACCTTTTATATTGCGGTTAAGCTAAAACACAACATTCCAGCAGTAAAACTAATAAATCTAAATGAATTCCAATTCCAACCCTGAACCTCAATCTCAATCTCTTATTGATTGGAAAAAATCTTTCGAAAGTTAAAAGAGGGCTAAGAATATAATTAAACAAATCCTAAATATATAAGTTTTACCTATATGTATAGGTTTTTAAGCGAGTTAGTGAATGACAAACTTGCTTATTAACTAATGACTAATGCTAACCATTTTAATGACATTGACTGACATTTTTATTGTTGTAGTAATCTACCTGAATTATATAGACGGTGAGCTGGATGAGTACGCGGCGAATCAGATCTTTCACTTGGAGGTGTAGTAAGATGAGGAAAACTTGCTGAAGGTTCTTGCTGACGTCCTATACCATGTTCTGGGTAATTAGGATATTCTGGATATTGATCGAAATCATCATAACTTCCCATTGTTTGATATCTTCTTCCTATATATTTATTATATTCAAGTATAAAAAAGCCATGCTCACTGTTGTATGGTAAAGTTTTATAAGACAAAAACATTTCAATTTAAGATTGAAATAAAAATAAATTAAAAATCAACAAGGCAAATAATTGTAATTGTATTAAAAACCAAATAATAAAAATCAAAAAGAGCATTGTTTTTAAAATGGCTTTAAAATAAAAAATACTTTTGTAATGTATTTTAAAATGTACAATTGAATTGCAGCTTTCTCAATTGAAATACATAATAGTAAAAATAAAATGAAATATATATGTATTTCATATTAGCAAAATTTACCTGAGGAATCGGCTATTAAAGGTCCTCTAACATAATATGTAGGGTCAGCTAAAAGGGCAGGGTCGTAGGGTACATGGTCAGGATTTGCTTGTTGTTGTTGATATTGTGGTTGTTGGCGTGAATTAGTACCAAAACCGGGTTGGACATAATCTTGTCCCTGATTATTTGGCCGAACTCCTGTATAACTGTCCATGGGCTGACCTCGGTCGGGACCATCAGGACCCATACGAAAACTACTAACAATTTGTGTTACCTTTGTCTCCTAAAAATATTATAAATTAGTCAAAATCATTAAGAAATGATTGACTAATTGTAAGAAAGATAGATGAAAAAAAATCAAAACATACTTGCTGATTCGTAGTCTGCTGTTTCAACGATCGAGAAAGTGAACCGTTTCCTTCAGTAATATTAATACTTGTTGTTTTAAGTCGAGATGATATTCCGTTTAAAATAGGAGATGAATTAGTCTCAATACTAGTATCGTTACAATCTGTTAAAATATTTCCTTGTTGATCATGATAATGTCCATTCGTGGCAACTCCATCATCATTTCCCTTAATTCTATATTCAAAATTGGAAAAGATGCAATAAGATTAAAAATTTTAACATAGATTAGCTTGTCGACTAATAATATAATAGACTATAATTATATATTTACTGTTCAAAATGAAATACAATAAATCATAATTTTTTTTATATTCTAATAAAATATATTAAATAGGTACGATTTAAAATATCTTAAAATCGTACCAAATAATATATTATGATAATTTTAAATTTGTGTTAGAGAAGAGATAAAGATAGAGAGAATCACGATTCACGAGAAATAAAATAGGCGACAAGGGTAAAACATTTACATTTAACCTCATTCACCTGATATTATGAATAAACTCCGTTGTCACCGTTCTTTTTTCTTCTCTTTTTTCTGTGACTTCTCGACTCACCAAACTATATCCATCATATTAAACAAGCAGTTAGTTAACAATCAAAAATTATTTTCATGTATTAAGCAAGGTGTATTCTCTATCTATTGTATTTACGGATAGTAGGTATGGTATATTATGTATAATAAATAATATGTTTTATTGTGTTTTGTGGTGAATAAAATATTATGTATAAGAATTTCTGATTTTGAGACAGAGATAGAGAAATAAAGGTTGTTGAATCTTATAATAAAGAATACAAAAGAAAAACTTAATAAGTATTTCTTAAAGAGATTATACTAAAGACAGAAGTTCAGAAGTAATATTAATGTAATGTCTGTAGTCTGTATGACTCAAAATATAATTCCTTACTGACTCAACTCGAGATTTTGAAATGTATTCACGTTTTATTTGATACATATAGTTCACATCAAGCTTGCATAGTCAGACAATTGACAATTTTATGCAAATGTATTAGCATTATAGCTAGGAACGGATCTAGATCTTTACTTTTATGTTCAAATAATAAAAGGAATATAAAAAATCTAATGATAAGGCTAATCTAATGATAATGATACTTGACGACTAGACTTGTAGGTTTATTTAAAAATAATAATAAATATTTAATTTCTTTCGTGTATTATGCCTATTAGACAAAATAAAGAGAGAATAAGATATTTATTAGGTAATTATTTTATTACTACTGACTGCATATTACACTTAACACTTAGGATTAGTAGGTACATAGATGTTGTACCTACTACATAATCTGATTTGTGAGGTATGTAGTATAAAAAGTCAATAATCCACTAGTATAAAAATAAAAAGATAAATTGATTTTTCAAGACAGAAAATAAGGATGTTGGATTTTAAAGAGTCAATAAAACAGGCAGGACATGAGTCGAGATAATGAACGAAATATTTACTAACTAATGCTAATATATAAGTAGTATAAATTAAGCTTGGCTTACAGGTTATTAGAATCGACCATGTGGTTATTATGTACATTTGTTGTGTTTGAGTTTGAATGCATTTTCCTTCAGTTTGTTTACAAAATCCAATATTTATTTTAAAGTCAATATTACTGATATATATTTATACTGAACCTGAACTCTGAACTGATATCGTCACTGTGTAATGTAATGTAGTAAGTAATAAAATTCAATATGACTTATAAACTGATATTTAATCTGTTGTTTGATTGAAGTTGTCATATGATAGTTGGTTTGACTAGCAGTTAGAAGTAGCAGTTAGCTGTGGTCGTGTTCGTGGTTAGTTTTATAAATGTAAATGGTGTTAGCTGTTAGAGGTAATGGTACAGATTGTGTCAAATTATCTAATATGTCCAATGAAATCCTAAGTAAATTAAATACAACATTTTAAAATTTTATTAAATAGATATATGGAATTTTGAATTTATGTAAAAGTAAATTTTAATCACTTTACTCATACTTTTACTGACTAATTTAAAGATTTATGAAAGGCGTTCTTTAAAAGTATAATGTTAATTTTAGGGATATTTAGAAAGATAGAAATAGAAATTTAGATAAATGTTTTGTTTAACAGAAAAGATTTTACAGATAGAATATTAATATAATAAGAATAATAAATAGATGTTATTAGGCTATCGGTTATTAGATTAGTAATAGTGTTAGAAAATAGAAAATAGAAAATGAATGGGCCAAGCAATGCAATGGCCAATTTTACTAATTTGGTTTGGCTAATTAATTAGAAAAAATTAACTACGATAGGTAGTGAGAGTTCAGTCAGTTTTAGTTTGTTAAAGTAAAGTAAGGTAAATAGTTTGTCAATCGGCAATTTTAAAGGACAATTAGAATTAGCAATTAACTAACATTCAAATTATATATTATATATAATATGTATTAGGTATATAAATTAATTATCTAGATGACAAACAACACATTAAAAATTAAAAAGAGACATTCCTACATTATTGCATAGCCAAAAAAACGATACTCAAAATCAAAATATTTTTACATACAGTAAAATAAAAATGGCAAATTAATATATAATTAAATTAAACAAATCGAAATTCATGAATCATAATTCTTTCTCTCGTTCTCATTCTCATAGATTACTTTAAGAAAAAAATAGTAAAAAGTAATATAGCATTCTCCATTTAATTTAAATTCAGCTCTGAATAACCAAATGCTCGACCTCACTTTTTACACGATTATAAATAATCCTTGTAAAAATGGGGCCAAACTCAGGTTTTTCAAAGTTGAACTCTAACTATAAAGAAAGGATAAATAAATGAATAGAAACTAGTTATTTATATTATAGATTAGACAGACATAGAGATTTTAAAGAGCATTTAAAGAGAATTATAAATGTGATTTGAGATTATTCAACTTTAAACTCAACTTTTAAAGATATAAATTGAATCTAATATTTTGTTATGCTTATAATATTAGACTACATTAATAAAATACTTTTTAAAATCGGATTTAAATTGTAATTTAGAATTATGGAATTAAAGCATATTAAAAATAATCTCCTAGTAGGACGAATTAAATCTTATTTTTTAGGCTAAATAAGCTTAGTCCTAGGATTAAAAAATGCAGTTAATTTTTGTATACATACCTGATATGATGATGATGGTCGATTTCTCTAAATGTGATCTTCTCTCAGAAACGCGTCGGAATGTGTATAAATATTATTGTAAATGTATGTCTTTTAGCTTGGAAATTAACTATTTAATAATCTCTTCATGCTATTTAACAATTAACTTCAATTAACTTTTGTACTCTCGTAGTTTATTGCACATTAATAAATCAATTTCCGACATTCTCAGACTTTTTAATTGCACATTATTACACCTCAATTTCCTGTAAATTGTATATCAAGACAAGACCACCACCGCCACTAGGTCAATGTCAGTGTCATACTCACTGAAATGTGACTTTTTGATGAAATTACCAATCAAATCTTACAGGTCCAGTTGGCAATTTGGATTTTGGGCTGCAGTTTCGTTGCTAAATTAGATATCCAATGTTCAGTAGTATTTGAATTTTTGACAGGATGCTATGTGTCAATTTGACAAGTGGACCACTACCGCTTAATACTTAATACAGTCAAATATACCAAAAAAAACTAGAAATAGTTTTAAAAAATGTCATTTATAATATTTACCTTTTTACTTTAAATTTTATTTGACAGCCGTCAAAAAAGTCAAGTGTTTGGACACTGAATGGATCATACAAAACTTCACTTGGTGTTGGGGTCAATTTGGTCAAAAAAATCTCACATGTAGGCTCCACACGTCCAGGGTAGGTGATGTAATTTAGGTCAATTTTGTGACCTGACCAAGAAATTTTGTCAAAATTTTGATGAAATTGTAGCAAAAAATGGACACCACCTTTATATTACTATGCACTATGTGTAAGAACTGTAGTAGTAGATAGTAGTGTAGTATAAAGACGCGTTAGATTTCTCTTATATAAATACCTACCTTATCTTATACTATAGGTACTACTACTACTACTACTACTGTACTAGGTATATACATAAAATATAGGTATAGTATAGGCTTACTGCATAAAAAGATTATAAAAATATATTTGGTTACTTACAATCCCACCAGTAGATGTACACCAAAACAAATTCTTAAATCCTAGATTACCCCAAAACTCCGATTTCAAGATCCATGGATTAGGGTTTTAGGTAAAAAAATAATGGTTTTTTCTAATAAAAGGCTTTATAAATAACGTTAGCTATCCAGCTCAGTTTCAGCTTCGAAAAACCTAATTTTGGCCTCAATTCGACTTTGGTAGAGCGAAGCGAGCACTTACTATTCAACTGTGCTTGCACTTTGTCCATTTGTCTATCTTTCCAGAAAAATACTCAAAAATTGAACCAATTTTAACCAGGCAGACTTGGTTTGAAAAACACATTATAATATCTACATATTAATATGGTATATTTGTCCATTTAGACAAAAAATTTCGGGACCTTGAGGTTCTGTGGACCCTTTAAGGGATGCGTGGTTCCCCTGCATGGAAAAAAAATTTAACAAAAATTATTAGTAACTAATCATAAGTATAATGAGAATGGGAATTCATTTATTTGTCATTCACTTTACCCCTTTACTTGAGATGAATGATGTCTTGAACGCTTACTCATACAATTAAAATTTAAGTAAATAGTTAATTAAATCCTAGCACAATTCATTGAGACGCACGATAAATGAATGCCACCGTAATGTAATAGACCTGACAAGAGTATGTAGTAGTTAGTAGTAGAGTCGGAAGAAATGAATAAACGTTGATTTGATGCTTTCAATATAAATCTGTAATCTTGGATTGATATTGATAAATACCTAGGTCGTATAGGTACTTTATTTTTAAGTTAGGTAAATAAAAGTGCTTAATTACAACTATGTTTATATTTCATATTTTAATAAAATAAAATAACATAAATATTTAATTATTTAAATGACATTTAATGCCTAATCTACTATCTTGTTTGTATCTGTTAGTTATTTACATGTTATCTAAGTATCTACCATGTATATTTTATAAGATCAAGATCATAACTTTTCAAAAAATGTATAATTTAACTGCACAAATACAATATTTAATGTAAAATAATATTTAAAAAAAAAACCTTAATTCGAAATAAATTAGAAATCATAATTATTTTGTTATTATAACAAAAAAGTCTTTTCTACGATTCGATCGTAGCAAAATTACAATCATTATATCTATGTATCTACTTATTGTTTGTTGCAAATTATAAAAAAGTATACAGGTAAAAAATTTGACTTACTCATTTTGAGGATAATAAATAATAAGTATGCATAATTTAATAATAAGGTTTTTAAATAATACCCTATAATATTAACTTTAATCCTAAAACTCTAAAAGGCTTCGATATCTATTATTAATTAGGTAATTATAGCTAAAGCCCACATTATTTAAAATGACAATTTATAGGTAAAGGTACTTTTATAAATTTGTAATCGTTATCTATGTTTGTAATACAATGATACTAATGTAATGTTTGTGTAGGTTTACATATAACTATTCTATTTAGGTATTTATTATAACGTTACATTACATACCACAGTTTTCTACTTCTAATCATAAATTTTTTCTTAAATATCTTATTTAAATATACATATATTTTTATCATTATAATAAATGATAGATTAGGTAATATTATTTTTTCGCTACCTAGATCTTTTATAGTTTATATTACATCATAATTAAGCATAATTTGTAGTGCAAAGTATAATGATGACATTAGTTAAATTAGTAAGTATTATTATAAAATATTCACATTTAACTTGCAAAATTCTTATTAGAAATTGTATCTTAATTATTTTATGCCTAATTTTTTGTTCCAAACTTTGATGAAACTTTATAATATTATAATACATATATTAGTATATAGGTATGCAATTTTTGGTTGTGGTTCAAATACCTTCACCTGAGATTGTGATGAAGTCTAGAATAAAATAGATAATTCTTAATCGGAATATATAATACTATTATTATTCTTGGTTGGAGTTTTAGTTGGACTGTTGATATTATTATCCACATAATTAATATCCGATTCAGATCTCTTCTTTTGACGAAGAATTGCTTTCTCGTACGCTCGTCTAACGGCTTTCTTCTCGTTTGGTTTTTTCAATGAAAGGTCCAATTGATCTTTGTCCAGTGCCGGATTTCTTCCAAGTGGAACTAATTCTGATCTTTCAACCCATTCCCTAAAATAAAAAAAATATTTCAAATTATCACCCATATACTTGGTATAGATATTTCATATTTTACAGAGAAAAAGCTGAAAAATTTATACTTACCAAGTACTTTTCGGATCGAAAAATAGCACAAGATACAAAAGTTCAGATCCATTTAATGGTTTTCTATTTACGACTTCAATTGGAGGTCTTGGTATTTGTCCATTGTTTTGTGAAATATTCGGGTTAGGGTCAATAATAACTCCAGGATGCCAAGAATCAAAGCCAGAATATTTAGCCCAGACCAAATCCAAAGGAGTCAAAGAAGCTTGTAACATTAATTGACGTCTTTTTACAGAATCCAAAACAAGACCAGCATCATCATCAAGATCTTCATCATCCATGTCATTTGAAATGATTTCATTCTTTTTGTCATTGTTTTGCAGTTCAGAGTCATTGTCATTGAAGAATACTGGATAACTTTTTTTTGCATAAACATGAACATCCATCATTTTGTTATTATTATTTTGCTGGTTTGAATTAGAATTAAATACTAAATTTTGCTGTTGATTTTGATATTGCTGCTGTTTCATTTTCGAAATTTTTTTATTGTTCGATTTAAAAGGTTTGATAGGACTTGTTGTATCTGATTCTTGAGTGACGAAAAGACTTTTAACATTATTTTGATTATCCTTACTTGCATCAGCATCATCCGCTTCTGACTCACTAGATGAACTCGTTGAACTTGAAAACTTGTCATACACAGTTTCCTCTTCTTTTCCCTCATCTTCATCATCCCTAGTATTATTTTCGGTTTCTGATGTTGAGCTTAAATCTTCGAGAATTTCTCTACTTGTGTGTAATTTTATATCATTTTCATCCTCAGAGACTACACCATCAGTGCCACCAGAATTTCTATAAGTTGTAAAACTGTCCATTTTCTTTGGAGAATTGCCAAATATTTTTTCAACAGCTTTAGTAAATTTTGATATAAACCCTCCGGTTTCTTCACCACCTTCAAAATTGTTATTATTATTAATACCACCATTTTGCACATGTTTTTGTAGTTTCCTTTTCTTTCTCTTATTTGAATCAGTTTTATTTTGTAATCCCTCTTCATTGGTGCCTTTATTTAACTTTTTATTATTACTTAATTTTAAATGATTTGCTGTTGAATATTTATCTTTCTTATTTTTCCTTTTCAATTTGTCTTTCTTATTGCTACTATTATTATTACCATTGTCACCAACATCAATAGAAGAAGTCTCTTCCTTTTCTCTACTAAAATATCCTGATGCTGCTATTTCATTATTTGAATTCGAAAGATAAGAATTAGTTTCATCATCTCCGTCGTCTAGTGTTACGACTTGAATTTTTGAAACTTGCTGAGATTTTTTAGTCAACGATCTATTTTTACATTTCGAATACTTTTTATTTTTATATTTCTTATTCTTCTTCTTAAGAGATACAGAGGGTGTATTTAATTGTTGATTCTTTTTGACATATAATGGTCCATTTGTAGAAACACTCTTTCTTCTTAATCTCGCGTTCTTGGATCCTAAAGGAATTTCATTCGACTTTTCAGCACTTTTACCTTTTAAAGATTTCTTAATTTTCCTCCCATTTCGTGATGTTTGTTCTTCTTTCTTCTTTAAAGGTCTTAGGACTCTTGGTTGAGGTTCTGATTCTTCTTTGTCAAGTTCACCCTCATTATCCTCCTCTACCACATTATCTTTATCGTTAGTTGAGCTTGCTATTCTTTTCAAAAATTTGAATGAGTCTTGTGAATCTTCTTGATGGCTAAGATCTTCTGAATCAGTTGTCAATAGTTCAGATCTCCGTGCCTTTTCTCTTAATAATTGCTCTGCAAGAGATTTTGAATAGTTTGTTGAAATTTCAGAAGGTTTTTGATATTTTTGTTTTTTAATTCGTTGAGTTTCATTCCTAACTCGATTGAGTCTTTTCTTCCTCGCCATTGTATTCTTTATATCTAATGAATTATCATAAAGTTGATTCAATAGCTCTAAATGTATAGTAAAAGGTAGTGATAGTCTGGAATCATCGTCTAATTTCTCATCAATTTGTCGCAACAATTTATCATCAGTTAAAACCACCAAAGGTCTCTTTGGTGGTGGACTATTTAAATGGAGTCCAGTTTCAGGGTCAAATCCATTATAAATCCATTCCTTTTTCGCTTGTCGTAGAATTATTGCACCATGTTCTTTCACTAAAATATAAAATAATCTTCATTAGTTCGGTACATTGAATAAATTAAAAAAAGAGTATAAGAATATGTATTAGGAAGGATATAGTGATCTAGTTAAATGTAATGTAATCTAGAGTAACACTTTTAGTGAGTAAAAAATTGTAAAACTGAATAGAAATTACCTTTTGATGCGGTTCTAAAAAATACTGTGTCACGTGAATTATATGTAAGACAATTGGAGATAATTAAATTAAAATCCTTTTCGAGATCCTCAACACTTTTGTACTCATATGAAGAAATTTTATCTTTCATAGTAGAAAAGTCCATTGGTTTTGTAATAATATCTAAATAATCCACAACTTCTTGAGTATTAACTGGTTCAGCAAAAATCCCTTGTGCATCAGCTCGCGAAAGTTCTTCCAACAAATTATGAAGAAAATGAATCATTGGTTGTATTTTATATATAACTTCTCGACATCTCCTATTTAAATGAAAAAGTTTGTCAAATTCTTGAACACAATAAATAATATTAAAAGATATTAAAAAAATTAGGATTAAAGCTTACGTGTGGACTTCTTCTCTTTTAAGCTTTTCTCGTTTTCGAACAAGTTCACAAAGGAGTCTGGCTTTTTCGATATCTTGTCTTAATTTTATGTAATAACGGTAACTATCTTGGGCATTTGTGTTCTAATAAATTAAAAATTAAAAATATTAAATTTCCTCTAATTATTGTAGGATCAACACTATAAAATTTTAGATACAACTTATACCCAAACTTTAGCCAAAACTTTGAAAAGTGCTTAGGTACTTATTATACTAACACTTTGAATTTCTGAGCCTATAATTAAAATAATTAAAATGTGATTATACCTTCTTGTTTTCATCATCCACCATACCAGTTAAGGATGGGAAAGGATTAGCAGATTGCAACCTTCGCAGCAATGGTACACCATTTCTTGTTTGCCTATTTATAATTAAAATATTTATTAAATTGTATCATCTTTACCAAGTTCCTATTTATATTTTTTAAACTTTAATTTACCTTTTTAATTTCCAATAAGGCATTATTTGATTTATAAATACATTCTTTTTAGGAAATGTTATAATTGAGGCAATTTGTTCGACTCTTTCAGCTGTTTATTGTAAAAATAAATTTATTTACCATTAGTATTAATAGTAGGTATTAGGTATGTGCTAATTTTAAACTGTAAATTCACTGCTTGCTTACTTGGTATTGTAGGTATTGATATTCTGGGAATTTCTATACGCTTTTCTGCTAATAGTTTCCTCGCTTTTCTCATTCTTTGCCTCGACGTTGGACTATCTTTATCGTCATCAGGAGGAGCATGGCTATCACAATAAGCTATTTTCTTTACAACATACGAATGAGAATCTTTTACAGTATCCATTTTCATATACAATCCTGCCTGTTGTGCACAGGTTACATGAAACGCTTTAAAAATATGATTTTCAAATTAATATCTTCAAGCTAATAATATTTACTATTTCATTTTATTTTACCTGTATAACAATTCGATTTATGACATTGAATACAAGCTCCAACTCCCTTTTGCTTACATATATAACAACATAATTTCCATCTTGCCGTTGGAATGCTACTAATGTTATCAACTGGCTCAAGAAAAACCTTTGAAAATTAAGTGATTCAAAATGTTATTTACATTACCTACATTCATTTTATCTATTAAAAGTATTATTTAAAAAGCGACTTACCGTATTAGCAAAACAGACTTCTATAATGTTGAACAAAAAAGACATTAATATTATCATTTATTGGTAAAATGATAGATAAGATACTCGTATCTTACCAGGAATCCAAATAGCACAAACAACATGAGCCCATCTTCCATCATTAGTTTCCTTAAATGCATTTCCCTTATTTGGGCACAATGCACAATCAACTGGCTTTGAAGGACTCTGAAGGCAACGTCGACATAACCACTGGCCCTCAGGTATGTAAGGAACTCCGTAGCATTCCTAAATATTAATTGAAATGAAATAGAAGTAAAAGCAATTGTAATAAATAATTGTAAAGCAAATATATAATAGAAATCAATAATATACCTGATGAACTGCTAAATTACACATATCACAAAAAAGAATAGCGTTTGAATTCTGACATTCTCCGTCCATGCATATACAGCAAACAGCATCGTCATCAATTAGAGGTTTGTGTTCATAATCTGAACTTTGCATCTTTAAAAAATATTAGAAACAGGTAAGTTCCCTTAAATAAGGAATATGGTAAATATATTTTAATACATACTTGGAAATGGCTTTCCTTTTCTAGTTCTAAAATTAAAAAAAAATTGAAAAGTTTTATAAACCTATTTAGAATAGAATAGGTATAGGTATTGATTTGTAAGCCTTACTGTCCATTAAAAGTTCCATAATTTCAGGTTTAACAATTTGTACACTGCTTTCTTTTCTCTTTTTGTTGAATAAATCAAGCCAAGCTAAATCCTCTTCGTCTAATTCATATTCAACATCGTTTTCTATATCTTCTTGTGGTACTTCAATATATCTAATATAGGCAGCATTCGGCTAAAAATAATTAAAAAGGTCAATTGACAATTATAAGCAAAGGTAGTAATTAGTTAGTGAGCTAACTTATTCCTATTACCTAAATTGATAACTAATTTAATGTTTTAAAAACGTACCCTTGATGGTGCTTCTGACATTTTAAAGTCATCAAGAATGTCAAATTGTGCTTCTGGTAACTTGGACTGCTTCTTATCTTCAAGTTCAGCAGCTAGCAGAGCTGCAGCTAATAATTGTTGTTGCGTTGATGTACCAGAATTTTGTTTTTGGGATTTATTATTTTTCCCCTTGTTCTTTTTATTCCCTTTTCCTTTACCAGCACCTCCTCTTCCCTTTTTATGATGAAAATGCCCACTAATTGGTGTCATTGGTGAGCTTGGATAACTGTCATCTTGCATAAATGAAAATGGGGTTGATGGCTCGGTAAATCCTTCAAATGATGTCTAAAAATAAAATAAAATCAATTTAAACTATATTTTAAAATTTCTATTTTTGTCACTGACTGTATAAAACAAAAAGACAATAAAGAGAACTATAATACATAATAATATGTAGGTAATTGAGTTAATAATAGGTAATAATACCTAATTTCAATTTCAATCGATAATCAGCCTATTATGATTTATGATACAAATTATCTTATTGTTCATGTTCAAATTAAAGTATAGCTATAAGCTAGAGCATAAAGGAATAATAAACCCTTTTAAACTTAATTATTTTTCAGTTTCCAATAAGTTTCTAAATCACATTTTACGAGTAAAAATTAGGTCAAAATTCTGAAAGTTGTGCCAGAACAGAACACATTATAATAATTAATTATAACTCTGAACTGAAAAAAGATATTAGGTATAAAGTAAAGTAATATGAATTATAAAATATATAAAAATTAAACTTACATTATCGATTAGGTTTAAGGCTACATTGATTCCAAAATACTCTGTTTGTCCATCAAATTCAAATTCAACAAAATGAGGATTTAATGTAGCAGGACCTGGAGATCTTGAGCTATCTTCTCTCTGAGATCTCTTCTGAGGCTTCTTGGGTTGTTTATTATTTTTGGTTGAATTTATTTTACTGACATTATTATCCTTTGATGATTTTTTAGCTTTCTTTGCAGGCGGTGATATGATATCATATTTTGATCTATAAATTCGAGCCCTTTGACCTTTTTCCTTTTCAATAACATTTCTCTCAGTGCCGCCCTTAGATTCAGCTTTTCTCTTTGTTCCAGCCCTAGCAATTGATTTTGGTCTTAACGCTAATGCCAGTGTAGAGGTCGAGTTCATACGTTTTTTTGGTGTAGTTGATGTTGGTAACAATGTTTCTATATTATTATTACTATTTAGAGCATCAGGCTCTATTGATTTTCTTAATGACTTTCTAATAACCTTTTTAACTTTTATAACCTTTCTAACTTTAGCCAATTTAGCAGTAGTGGTCAACAATTCACCTCCTCTCTTATTAGTTTTTAATTTGGCACTGGATTTTTTTCTTTTCTTCGGATCCATGGTCTGTCAAATTATTTCTCGATACTTTGTTTAAAAGTTTGACATTTGACTCAGTTCTCACACACAATTCGACAGCTCACAAATAATACACAACTCACTTTCATTGACATTAAACTTTATCTACATTTCATCATGATGATTCCAGTTGAATGCAAAGAAGGCAACAACAAACACAAGGATATTTTAATCTAGATATCTACTGGTTCACCCTAAAATAAAAAGTACAATACATATAATAGGTATCACATAGGTGCTTGCAATCAATAAACAATTGGTAAATAAAATAAATAAAAAATCATGTACATAAATAGGTTACTTACCTGGAATTCAGCTTAAACTGACAATTTTACACCCGATCCACCGATCAACCTCAATAACCTCAATTTGACAGTTCACCTCTTTTAAGCTGACTTTAATGGTTTAGATGATTTTTCTTTCTTCTCACCTCAAGCTAAACACATAGTTAAAACATATAAATAATATTAGACGAAAAATAATAAGAATTCATCAATAAATTCGAGTAAATAAATAATAATACAGTAGAGAAATAGACTGGAGCGAAATTTCACCTCGACAAAAAGGATTCGATCTTCAACCTCAATTCCGCTCTATCATTGTATTCACTAACATTGTAAAATAATATAATGTAAAAAATATATAATATTTGACTTACCTATTGTATAATGAATGAAGGTAATGGTAAAACCACGGTTCTCTTCTTCTTCAACTCCTCAATTCAACTTTTAGTCAATTTTTCTTGGTCTTCAAACTTCAAACTAGGATCATTGAACAGCGAAAACGCCTGGGAAATGAACGAACGATGATCATCAATGTTTTACCTCTACTTCTAGTACATAATAGTGGTGGTGCCTGTAACACAAATACAAATAAGTATAAAAAATATAGGTAGATGATAGATAGAAAAGTTCGTTCTCAAACTCAAATCTTGCCTGAGCCCTGCTGAGCTGCCTTGCTATAAAGCAATAATCATCTACTCTACAATCTACAGATACAAGCAATCTTCTATACAATCTACTTACCTTTTATCTTTACCTTACTTTATGACTTTTAATACTTAAAAAATGGCTTATTACATGTAACTTACCCCTTAAATTGATGATCAACTACTGCATAACATGACCAATTGTCACCATTACCAGGCGAGGACCATACAGGACGACCTTTGACAGCTTGACTGTTTTTTTGGACAATTTTTTGATGATTTCTCTCCTCAAAAATTTTTCTGCCGTATAATTTTTGGCTCTGCTGTACTTATTAGTATTAGTGTATTGAGCTATTGTATGCGGCCGCCCGATTGCTTTTTTGAAATTTTAGAAACTTTTGAAATTCCACTTCCACTTTCCATTTCCATTTTCCAGCCAGTCCAGTCCCAGTCAAGTTTCAAGTGTCAAGTTATCAAGTAACACACAAACATTTGATATTTTGGACAATTTTTGGACATTTAGGTCAATTTGACACTAAAGGGTAAGTTTATGCGATAAGTAGTTACGTTACACGTTGACGTAGTTGTTTAATTTTTAATGATATTATTATTAATTAAAATTGTGTCATTTACATTTTTTACATCATGGATATCTGCCTGAAATTGAAATTCATGAAAAGCCCTGAAAAGCCAGAGTTTGGCCTCAATTGCACATCATAATGTATTTTATTGTTTACTTGTTAGTGTTAGATTGAGAGCAAATTCTGGGGTTTCAGAGCTAAATTTTGAATTAAATGAATAGTAAAATACTTAAATAATCCATATTAAATACAGATAAAATAACAAACCTAAAGTAATTTTGAAGATTTCGGATTTAAATTAAAAACATTCTAGTCTAGTATTCTTTTAATACAGCTGTCAGCTCTGAAAACCCAAATTTGGGCTCCAATTTTACATTAATATTAACTTTAAAAGCAAGACCAAGATGGTTTTTAGAGACTTTAGAGCTGTATTAAAGGAATCAATGTTTGTGAGTGCAATTAATTTAAGCAATAATGTCATCATTCATCATAATAAGATACTATCTGTACTTACTACCGAATAAGTGTATAGAATATTTTTGTAGATGCAGATTTTGTAATTGTACTAATCGAACATTAAAATAAGTATTTTATTTCCTTTATATAGGATTGATGTCATTTCCTGGTCACTGCCGCACTGTCATTTGACTTTTGACTTCTCATTTGGGTCTCATTACACAGAGTAAAATAAAAGGCAAAAATGTGTTCAAAATTTAACGTGACAACAACTTTAGAAACAGGACATGAGGATATGATTGTGAGTTTTTTAATAAAATAACAATGATGGTTAATTCATTTTTTATTATTTTCTTATTTTTTTTATTTTTTTGTATAGCATGATGCCCAGATGGATTTTCTTGGATCTAAATTAGCAACATGTTCTTGTGATAAATCTATTAGAATTTTTGATATAAATCTTCAGACGGGTGGTCAAGCTTTTATATGTGAACTTAAAGCTCATGAAGGGCCGGTAATTGATTGACTTAAATATAAATTTAAGAAGCTGACAGAAATTAATGGACTGTTTTTTAATAGGTTTGGCAGTTAGCTTGGGCGCATCCACGGTTTGGAAATTTATTGGCTAGTTGTTCATATGACCGGCGTGTAATTATATGGAAGGAAGAGAATGAGAAATGGGAAATATTTCATACCTACGATGGACATGACTCATCGTAAGTACCCTACTGCATTTTGTAATTATACGGCTAAATAAAAAACTTGGCCAGGCAATTTTATAAAGAGTATTTAAAATTGAAAAGTTATTTTTTCTAGAGGTTTATGAAACTTAATTTTTTACTCTGAACAAGTTTTATTTCAATAGAAATTAGCCCACCTTCTAATAATTGTTTATATTTATTTTATAGTGTTAATAGCGTTTGTTGGGCTCCGCATGAATGGGGATTAACTTTAGCTTGTGGTAGCTCAGATTCAAGTATAACTGTGCTGGCTTTTACAAATGATCGTTGGACTTCAACAAAGATATCTAATGCTCATACACTAGGCTGTAATGCTGTCTCTTGGTCGCCTGTTTCTTATCCATCATCGTCTTCAATAACAGGTGGTGAAACAGCTATAGTTAAAAGATTTGCATCTGGTGGGTGTGATAACTTGGTTAAAATTTGGAAGTATGTACTATACTTTTACTTGATTCAATAAAGTTAAATTGTCATTTAAATGTTAAAATTATTTACAATTTTAGAGAAGAAAATGATCAATGGATTGAAGAAGCTAAATTGGAGGGACATGCTGACTGGGTTCGTGATGTAGCTTGGGCACCTTTAGGTGGAAAATTAAGTCATAAAATTGCATCTTCTTCACAAGACAGAAGAGTTATCATATGGAATAATACTGAATTAAATGGATATAATTGGACTCCAGAACCACTACATGTATTTGATGATGTTGTTTGGCATGTCAGGTAAAAAAAATAATTTTATAAATATAAATACCTAGAGCAAACCTAGACAATTGAAATTAAACAAATATTATTGGAAAATTACAGTTGGAACTTTGTTGGTGAAGTATTAGCTGTTTCGGGTGGAGATAATCAGGTAACTTATATTTGTCATACATACAGATACATTCCCATTAAATTCAAATAATGACAATAACCCCTATTTCCTTATACCTTGTAGGTCAGTTTATGGAAGAAAAATAAAAATAATGTATGGGACTGTATAAGTGATGGATCAAAAGCAAATCAACCTGGCATCGGTTAATTTCTAGGTATTATATTTCCTATTTAACAATTATTACTGTTACTCAACGCAAATTATTGCTTAAAATGTATAAAATAATTAATTATTAGTTTCAATTTTGTACAATTTTATACAGTACTACAAAATAAAATTGTTGATCAAGTTCATTGTAATATAATAAGTTATATTTATATACCTAACTAAATTTTTAGCTTTATTGTTATTATTACACATAAGATGTATACAGATTACAAAGATCCTTTATTGAGTGAATAAACGATTAAAATTAAACATTTATATTTTACAAATAAAATAATTACCTTACATTTTTCAAATCAGCAGTTTATTCAAATTTCATTCAATATCTATATCTATTGCTAACATAACTGCACTTTTTTATGAAATCTTTTGTAATGTAAACTATGCGGGATTTATATAGCCCTTAAATATGTCTGTTCAAATTCAATCCAGTCTCATGATAGGAGTGTCAGTAAGTCCAGTCAAGTCAGAGCAGAATCAAAATTCAGCAGGTTTGAAAAGCCAGTCCCAAATCCCAAATTCCTTTAATAAAATGCATTGCAATTAGTGAGTCTAACAGTCAAACGCGTTAATAATTTTCCTAAATTTTTTTTAATAAGGGTACTCTACTCTAAAATAAAGATAGTTTCGTAATGATCTCATTATATACAGATATATCTTGAAACCAAAATACCTATGCTGGTTATTAGGCTTAATCCATTTAAAATAAAGTTAATTATAAAAAACTTAAAACAGACAAACTACACGTTGGCGTTATAATTATAGCCTTTAGAAATGTCAAATTCAATTTCAGATCAGATCAGATTCAGAATTTGATTTATCTTTATCAGTAAAGTACCAGCAGATTTAGATTTAGATCAGTGATCAGATTAATCAGTATCAGAATTCAGGAATATGAATGGGAAATTGAGACCAGAGTAGGATTTTTTAAAGCTGAATATAATTGAATTAACCTAAACCATTAAAATCTTTGCACAACCTAATTATAATTAATTATATTAGGTTTGGTACACAATTAGGTATTTTATTTTAACTTATGTTATAGGTATGTTGTATCCAAATCGCCCCACTACTTTTTTTATTTTTTTTTTACACAAAAAAACAAAAACTATTATCGTGTTTTTCTTTTTCTATATTCATTTTATAAAATTTGTTGCGTCGCCGCGTCAGCTCTATACTTTTATTATACCTAGCTAGCTCAGCATTAGCAGTCAACGCACCTATTCGTGTCGTCCGCTTTCAGCATCAGCATTCGTCACACTTTAAAATAATTAATTATAATTAAATTAAATTACAATAGTAATGACCTGCTGATTTCAGGACCAGTTTGAATTCTGACCTCTGACCTCTGACCCCTCTCTCAACCAATGCAATTCCTATTCCAATTCAAAGTCAAAGTCATTTTGTTTTTTGGCTCTCCAGTTTTCGTTGTCAGGAGGCTCTAAATCTACCAAGACCAGACCAAGTACCAAGATAAAAGGTAAGAAAATTAAACCTAATTGTATTGCTAATTACTTGATTGTTAATTGTATTTTATTGCTCTAATTGGTTTAATCCGGCTCTGAAAAACCAGATTTTGACAGTACTTTTATAAGCTACCTCATTTGTATTGTATTTTGTAAGTTGATGTCAAAATCTAATTTTTATAATTTTAGTTAGTCAGGCCCAGGGCAGATACTTCTAATAACTCTATCTTCTATTTCTAAATTTCTATAATATATTGAGTTGAGTCGGGAGTAACTTTCTTTTGGGCTATGGACCCAACACCAATAAAACTGGGTCTATTTGAGTCCACTTAACCTTGAAAGAAGGTCAATTTCACTGGGTGGTCCTCATGTGAATCAGACTAACCAATTGGATCTAATTTTTGTTCTTTTTAAATTATGTATTTCAGGTTCAGGTTTATCTTTTTTAGCAGTAAAATATCAACTCCAT